>JADDOH010006106.1:0-22135 GCA_016648135.1 Agrypnia vestita | reverse complement strand
AAAGTACTGTCGTTTTTGTTGGTTAAAAGGAAGACTATTTTCTTATAGTGTAAAAATATTTTATTTTTTTATATATTCACCATTTTGGTCCAATACCTTTTGCCATCATTCTGGCAGTAGCATGATTCCAGACTCATAAAATTTCTGATCTTTGCCGGCAAAAAACTGATCTAAGGCATTTTTAACGTCCTCACCTGAAGTAAAGATTTTGCCGTCTAAAATTTTTTGTAGAAACCGGAACAAGTAATAATCAGAAGGTGCCAGATCTGGAGAATATGATGGGTGTGGTAGTAAATCCCATCCAAACTGTAAAAGCTTTTGACGAGTAACTGAACTTATATGAGGTCTCACATTACCTTTGTGGAACACTATTTCTTTTCTATTGATCAATTGTTGAAAAAAAAAACAAAATTAATTTCCGAACCTTATATTTTTCAAAACCTAGTTTTTTAAATAAAGGGACAATATGTACCCTGCCTGTTACCCTTTGCGTGTCTTGGAATGCACGCATCAGCAGCCGCACCAGGTGGTGGATGGCGCTGTGCTCTCTGAGGGGTGCGTGGTTAGCCGGGCACAGCGCCAAGTTACGGATCAAACCGATCACGGCCTTCACCAGCGGCCAGCGGGAAGGCGGATGCAGCAGCTTAACAATCACCTGGGGGGAAACATCAAACATATATTTAAAGAATAATAAATTATGACATGAATAAATTAATTTAAATCTAAATAATCACTCTGAATAATAAAAAAAAGTCATACGTTGGCTGTACAAAAAGTACCAAATTATTTTTTTTACTCAATATAGTCTCCTTTCAGCCACCACATAACAACAACGTAGGGCCGATTGTCATATGGGATTAGAGCAACCTTTTGTTTAAATCATCGCTTCTTGCGTTTTTCACTAATCACACAACCAGTTTTTGTAAAAGTCTATGGTTTTTACAAAAGATTACTATAATCCATGTTGATACAAAAGATTACTATAATCCATGTTGATACAACTTTATTAAATGACGTGGATAAAACACATTACACATCAGAAAATGTTCAAAATCTATTGGTTACAGATGGAGAACATCTAGATGGAAAATATTTGAATGAACTCGTACCAAAACCATTTTTTTTACATTAGATTAATTGCAATGTTAATGGCGAAAAAAGGGTACTAGTATGTGCCTATATTTCATAGATATTTATACGTATTCCGAAAATAACATACATACATATATTGGTTTTTGGTGATTGTTATCCCAACACTAAGGCCCGGTTGCATCAAGTTCGATTAAAGTAAAAGTTCATTTAAAGCGTAGATTTTTGCATTCGCCACCAATCAAACCACCCGTTTCCATAAAAATCTATACTTTAATCAAACTTTCTCTTTAAGGCGGCATATTCACTGCAAATGCATATTTTGGCCTTTTGTTTTTTTAACGAAAATGATTTTTTTTATTATTCATTTATATCAGAATGTATATGATGGGACTGCAATTTTTTTAGGGTGATAAGTTAGATAGAACCTTTGTTTTTATATAAAAGTAATAAACTGAATATTGTTTACAATAATTTAAAAAATATAAGCCTTAATCGACAGGACGCGGCCAAAAAAATTGTTTTTAGTGTTCTAGGGAAAACAAAGATTTACATGCGGAGATTTACGCTCCGGCATACGACCAGTTAAGACATGGCCTCTGCCATTTTCTAATACTGGCCAATTTGAAGAATGAAGTCTTGCAATTGACTTGGAATTTCAAATTCAAATCAAGTTGTTGCAGAATACATCAAAAGTATCAGGTATCTTGTAAGTACACACACTTCTCAACTAATGCTTGAAGGAGATCCACACACAGAATGGAGAACGGCTATTCCTATCCATATATGTAGGCAAGAGGCCACACATGGAGTACAGAAACTACAGTAAAACCCCGTTAATTCGAACCCCGATAATTTGAAATCAGGGTGTTTATTTTTTCGAGGTATGCTCTTTATCTATAGATTAATGTCGCAATCCTAAAATTGGGAAGTTCTATGTATTCTTTATTCAGTTGGCTGCCTTGATATGTGCGGATAATTTTATTTTGCGCTAATTCCTTGTAATTGAATAGGATTAAAATTGTTTTAGATTCTCTTTAGTTCGATCCTTTTTTCTAATAATTCTGTGTTTGTATTGTTAAAATGTTTTATTGGAAGAAGTTGTTATCTTATTGTTTCACGTTTTTATGAACGATTGTATTTATAATAACTGTGCTGCGTTGGTCTAAGCCGGAATCGAAAGTAAAAATCAAGCGAAGATTCAAGAATATAATAAATAAATTCAAAGATTACTAAAAAAAAAAATTGATTCGAAACATGTTGAAATGGAAAAAATAATTAGATTTTTTCATAAGAACAGCAAATATGTCAATATGTACTTTAGCAATAATAATGTTGTGATCTTTACATTAGCACAATAAATATTGCGTTTTAGAAGTGATTTCTTGAAATATATACAAAAACGTGCACATTTTACGTAATTAATGGGGTTCTCGCATTATTCGGGGATAATTTTAATATTTTTTAATTTCGAATTGACGAGGTTCTACTGTAAAAAGAAAGTGAAAAAGAGCTTTTATCTGTGAGAATTCATGGATGGATTAGATCTTCTAATGTAGTAAAACCTTATTATTGCGAAATTCGAGGGACCGAAAAGTAAAATTTCGTTATGACGAATTCCTACATACAATATATATTTTTTCCAATACGTCTATTCTGCACCATAGCAAAAAAAGTACCGCAGCCTTAAAAGAGATTGCAAATGGTTTTGAATAAAACCTCATTGTCGGTTTATTTGGATGCTATGTAACAAGGCATTCAGCAAAAAAAAGGGATGTTATTTAAAACTAATAACGTCCCCGAGGAGTCTGATCCTTTTTTCTGAAATGAGTAGTCATATAAATTACGTATATATGCCTTAAAATGTGTGCGGTAAAACATCGGTCTCTTAAAAAATATAATTTATTTTCCCTTGTTTGTTAATAATATTTATATAACTCAACTATTTGACTCAAAATATGAGTCTCGTATGATAATTTTGGTGAGAAAACGCCGCACCGGTTTCACGGCATTTTTCTGTTCGCCGGTTTAGTTCTGGCCTTCGAAAATGCCGTACACAATGCAACCAATATAAATGTTCAGTTATATATTTTTTTTCACTATTGCAGGATTATTCCCCATCGGGTGTTTTCGCAAGAAGCAATCTGCGCAATATTATTATGTATCCTCGAACCCTGTGTAAAACTGTCCAATATGATTGTATTCAGATGACGCAGTGGCGAATGAAGAACGGGAGTTATTTACATTCTACTTATGATGGATATAACTCAACTATTTGACTCAAAATATGAGTCTCGTATGATAATTTTGGTGAGAAAACGCCGCACCGGTTTCACGGCATTTTTCTGTTCGCCGGTTTAGTTCTGGCCTTCGAAAATGCCGTACACAATGCAACCAATATAAATGTTCAGTTATATATTTTTTTTCACTATTGCAGGATTATTCCCCATCGGGTGTTTTCGCAAGAAGCAATCTGCGCAATATTATTATGTATCCTCGAACCCTGTGTAAAACTGTCCAATATGATTGTATTCAGATGACGCAGTGGCGAATGAAGAACGGGAGTTATTTACATTCTACTTATGATGGATAGTGGCTGGTGAAAATTGATAATTTAAGAGAGAAAGAGGATTTTAAGAAAATATGTAAGACGGCACAAAGACAAACAAACAAACTGATGGCCGCAGATGATGTTTAGAACAAATTGAAGAGTTTATATGTTTGTGAAGTATGTTTAAAAGGAACGGAAAGACTGAGAAAGATTTTTAAAATAGGGTTTTTATGATTTCAAAGAACACAGGAAGTGAATGACACTTTGAATCCAGTAATTGCTAATGGAAAGTGGTCTGCAGGTGCAAGATTAGTAGTACATTATGAACACCCGAACACCCAGAACAACAATCCCGTAATATATCTAATATCTCTCTATCCCGCTGCCGTCGGCAGGGCATAAAGCTGCACGGCACAGTGTAGCGTATCGCCTGCAGACTGCAAAACTAATGGGCCACTGTGAACAGATGCGATTATATTTATCATAAAACTTAATTTTTCATCACCACTATTATCATTGACTTTTATCACTTTTTACATTATAACTGAAGATTTACATCGATTCCATTGTTTAAGGCATTTTCGTTTTTGTGATTATCTAATGACAATTAGTATTCTTTAAATTAAAAGTGCTCCAGAAATTATTTTTTTAAATTAAAAGTAGGTATAGAGAAGAGGGACCCACCACTCACCCAGGGCCATTCTATGAGCAATAGCTCCCATATCAGCCCTACGCTTTTGCCACCCATTTTCGGCTCTTTTTTAATAATAAATTGGTAGGTACTCACCGCCCCGCTGACACTCATGGGAATGCGAACGGGACAGGGAGGCTTCCACACAAAACCTTTTCTCTGTCTCCAAGACACAGGGACAGATAACAGTTGGAACATACTTATTATCTATTAAGCGTGAATTACAAGTAACGTATGTACAGGAAAGGTTACAGTTTAAGTACAAAATATGAATGCACATAGTCTATAGTAATAAGCATAAAGACAATAACACAACATGACAGGGATGAAGGGCGTATAGATGTTACAGTGAATCTGATTTTCTAGTGAGTCCATCATTCACTGGCATTTTAGAGAAAGTATATTCAAGGTCATTCTTATCATATTCAAAGAGTTTTTCACCAATAGAAATGAATACAATATTTTAACTTGCACTTACTAGTGAATTTATTGGTTTCCGAACTGTCAAAAATTAAATTTGACAAGTCTGAAATCCGTTTCTGTAAAAATCTATGCTTTTAAACGAACTTTTATTTATCCAAATTGAAACAACCGGGCCAAGGCCCGAATTAAATGAAATTTAATTTAAATTTAAATTTAAATTTAAATTAAATTAAATTAAATGACTTATTAAATTGTTATTCAAGAATAACAATTTAATAAGTCATTGCGTGAACAAGGTTCTTACTGCATTATTAATTTCTTCTGTGCAAATCAACATTATGTAGGTAACGGATATTATTAAAATAGTCATTTTGAAGTGTTGAAAGTTTCGTCGATTTTATAACAAGATTCTAATGGCACATGGACCTTGTTGTTCAAAATTTATTTTGCGTTTTGTGTCTCATTCTACACTAGTCTAGTCCAAAGTCATCACAAAGCGACAGTATTTCTAATTTTTATCCTTTGAGCGATAGCATGTTCTCTATTCTGTGGCGATAGTTCTGTTTCTCGAACTGTCACACTTCTGGACTGGTCTTTGATATTCAATGATTAGTTTAGGTAGGTAACTAAAACGTAATATATTTTTAAAATTTTAATCGCGAACACTTACGAAATTCTGATTATCTTATAATTCAAAAGACAGTCGATTAAACTCATAAAAATGATACGGTGTGAGCAAGCTTCACGTCTGTCACCGACGTCGAGCCGAGTAAGGCCCGGTTGTTTCAAGTTCGATCAAAGTAAGCGGTCGATAAAAGCATAGATTTTTACGAAAACGGATCGTCTGATTGGTGGAGAACGTAAAAATCTATGCTTTAAAAGAACGCTTACTTTAATCCAACTTGAAACAACCGGCCCTAAGTTTGCGAACTTAAAAACCGCGCACTTTATGTTGTACGTCTACCACCCGTGCTTACACGTGCGCAAACAAGAAACGCAAACGACATTAGACACATTTTTGATAAAAAGATAGAAAATTGGAAATGCGGAAGAATCTGAATGAATTCAAACGTAAATGATGACTTAGAATCTCTTTGATTTTTGTATTTTTCGCATCGAGTGTTTGTTACTTGACGCACTTTTAAAGGTTCATTTTAAATTAATAATACCGGGTGTATGTTTATTTATGTTTCTATATTTGTAAGAAATAAACTTTTGTTGTATTGTTATAAAAAAAACATATTTAATAAACTTAATTGACAAAATACATATTCATTAATAAAAATTTTCCCTTAACCCCCCAATATTTACATGGTGACATAACCTCGTTTTGTTCCGGCAGTCGTCAGATATCATAAAAAACCCGAGTGCGCGATCTTTCAGCCGACACCTTACTTCGCGATTCGTATTTGTTTTGCGGTGCCGCTGTCCTATTTTAATTTAGGAGTTAAAATAGGACCGCAAAATGAATAAAAATCGTCTAGTGTAGTGCCGCCTTTATACTTTCTACGCTTTAAGAATTACGTGTACAAATTGATGGTTTCACCGATATATTATCTATGCTTTGAGTAATGTATTTTCACGGATTATGTGTAGTGAATCTGAGAATTCGTTGATTTAGATGTTTTCACTGCCCCCACTCTGCCCGACCGGGAAAAGTACATTTTTACTAGTGAAAGTATAGTCTCACTAAAAATGCAAATTCGCTGTAACATATACACAAACACAAGTTACTGAGACTGTACGAAATATTTGATACTAGTGCACGGGTAATTTAAAAATGAATTCACGTAATTGGAAATTATTATACATTGTCAGGTACATGTATTATAGTGAAAATACGAGTATATTGTGTTATAGTGAAGATCTCTCCCGTAAATTTAAGCATGATTGTTATTTGATTGTAAGAATTTTTGGTGATTAATTAATCATAATTCGACGAGAAATCACCAGAAACTTAAGCTTTACTAGAAACCAAAACAGTTATATCTTAGTTGTATACCAAGATATATATACATATTTACGATAACTATAATATATTTAATAATGTACAAAATCGACGATACAATTTCAAGAATTAAAATTAAATCAGTTAAATTTTCAAATATATTTTCTTTCTAATACCAAAGTTTGTGTTACGAGCTTTTCTGGATGAATATTTACCATTGTCGCGTACACACAGATACATTAAAATGCATGGACATAATATAATATAATAACATAATACACAATCTTGCACGTAAACATACGTAAACACGTAAACGTACGCTCTTGTACTCATTATCGGCCGTATCCTATCGATGCATTATCGGCCGTATTCTATCCACGCATTATCGGCAGTATCCTATCCACGCATTATCGACCGAATCCTATCCACGCATCACCGGTCGTATCCTATCCACTGTTTGATGGGTGCTTCCCGTGAGTTTGGTGATTTCAAAAGTCTAACGGTTTTTAACACGACCTCCAATCTCTAGATATCCGTCCTCCCAGCGGAGTGACCTGCCCGTTGCCATTTAATTTTCTTACACAACGAGCGCAAGAAAATCTCTTCACCGATATAAATATGTTCTATATTCTCGATTTCAGTTAATAAACCCGATTCTTTGTAGGAGAAAATGAACATTTCATCTTAAGGCTGCGTTAAATCTTCACTTGAATGTAAAAATCCAGCCACGATTTCACGGCATTGCAGAGCTTTCGTGGAATTCGGCGCCCAACATCCGCTCCGGCCCTGGGGAGGCGCGAGAAAGTGGATGGCTGTTGCGTGTCTGCGGGGCGCGGCGCAGCGGGCCGGGGGGGAGGAGGGCCGAACCAGGACCTAGAGAGCCCGTTTCTACAAAAAACTATTTGGTATTTTTACTAGATATGCGAGTTAATTTTTCTGCTCTTCTTTACTGCAACTTAGAAATGAAGGAAAGTTCGTGCTTCGTCTAATTTCTTGTGCTCCTTTTCACTCCACGTCAAAAGATCGATCTTTCGACCTCTGTCCTAGTATATGTTCGCAGTAATCACTAATTTCATGATCAAAAATATGTATGTTGGATTGGTGAGAAAATTTTGAAGTTTTTTTTCGAAGAATGATTTCCGGTTGATGTTATAACTTTATAACTGTTGGTTGTTATATTATTATTACGAGTAGCCTGTTGGTGTAGTGGTCATGACGCTCGCCTAGTGATCTGGTGGTCGGTGGTTTGAGCCCCATTCCAGGACACCAGCAAGTTAGTTCTATTTTCATAGCTTTTGGCTTAGTTTAATAATAGTAAGAATATTAATGCGACATGTATTACGTGTTCGCATCTCTATTAAAAAAATAAAAAATAACAGTCTCCCACCTTCCTGCGAGCTTATTTATTCCATTAAAGTAAAATTCCTAAGCGTATCAAATTGCGCGTAGGATTTTGTGATTTTAATTTTTTTGTAGTGAATAAGTGGGCGCTTAAGAACTAACCAATTTAGTTGAAAAATATTCAGAATAGAAATTTATCTCTTTTTTTTTGTTTTTGAAACACATTTCGATGCATATGCGTAGTATTATGTTTTAAATTTTCACAGAATATGAATGTTGTTAAATAAATCAAGACTAATCGTCATGGTTAGATTGGCGGAGAGATGGGTTATACGATTTAGAATTACAAATTAGTCGATTACGGTTCAGAAAATTACTAAAGAACGCTCGTCTGACAATCGTAGGTTTAGTACATACTCACGAAGACGCACGAACGTAACGCGTTTGACAGATGTGATTCGATAATTTCTCCGTCTTACTTTATTTTCATTCGAAGCGAACGTCGCGCGAGAATGAAAAATTTTCTCTGCGAGCTTGCAAATTTGTCAGGGCGATTCGGTCACGCTTGCCCCCCGTTTCGCCGATAGGAGAGTGTGGCCCTGCCGCACGCGCCGTCAGGTCCGGGGGCCCTCGCCGGCGTGCGTGACGCCGGCCGCTACGTGTCCGTCAGCCTGTCCGTGGCGCCCCCCCCCACCACCCGCGGCTCCAATTAAACCCTCGTCACCCCGCGCCGGCCGCCAGCCGCGTCCCCCGGCGCAGGGGTTGGACGGCGGAGCGTCTTGCACACCATCGCGATTTTGAAGCCATGTATTTGCCGATAGAGCGAATGCGGCAATTTCTTGTGGGATCTTGTCAGCCCGGGCAGCACTAGCGGCGCGGAATGGAGAGGTAATCGCCAGTGTACGAAAGTGAGGCATCGAGCTAGCCAAAGTAGAATGTAAGTAGACTGACGTAGTGGAAATTTAGATGCACATGTAACAAATTCGTTTATAATCATTTTACATACGGGGGATATAAAAGCGAAAGCAGCAATGTCAAAAATATTTAAAAAATGTTTTGGATGCGGTCATTGAGGACTACTAGTTAATAATTTAACGAATTGTAAATTTTATTGGAAACTGGCTGTTCGTACCCGGCGTTGTTCGGATTAAGGATTAATTAAAAGTCACTTTTGTGGTTTAAAACAAAAGTTCAATTGTTTTGCAAAACCTGTAATAAAAACAATGTTTCTATTTAATCTACGCCGAGGATGGGATGTCTAGTTTATAAACGTTTTCCTGTGTTTTCCGCCGGTCCCGAAGAATATAATACAAAATTTGTGTCAGATCTGTCAAAAAGTAAAGATTTGCGTGGAAAGTATTTCAAAAGTGGCAGAAGGGTAAAGGGGGAGGGGATATGTCACCTATGTTACCGACCATGACCCAAAGAATAAGTATAATAATCCAACGATTAAGGACAAAATATTCGGTTCATATATCATATAAGGGATATACATACATAAAATGCAAAAGCAGTAATGTCCAAAAATTTTTAAAGTTTTTAATGCAGTCACCTAGAATAACGAGAAGAATTTGATAATTTTTGCTCTATACACGTTAGGCTGTCCCGATAAAAAAAAAATTGGCTTACTTTAACACAAGACCTCTCAAAACTTGCGTAATTAAACGTAGATTACCAAAATAATTTTAAAAATAAAATAAAACTATACTTTTAGGGCTCTACCGATCTTCAAAGTTTTGAAAAATTGCCATTTATATGGTGATATTTCGCTATCCTCAATTTTGGCTCCTGAACCAAATACAAAAAAATATTTACTTTTTGTTCTATTTAGGAGTAAATCATATATGACGTTTCGATTTGCATGCAACAGCACGTTATCAGCGACTTCGAATTTATTAGGTTTCAACCTGCAAATACCCTCAAGTTTGAACTTGTTTTCTTCGTAGCCAAAATAACTTTTATGCCATAAAAGTACCATTGCAATTGTTAGTGTCAAAAGTGGATTTTGTGACTTTTAAATAAGAAGTTCGAGGCGTAGTCAGACTACTTATGCTATATTCGGACCATACAAGGAACTTGACAATCAGCAGCTATCAACTATAAGGGACGTCGTTTAATTTATTTTATTTGTCAAGAACGACCTGATATTGAAGTATAAAGCCATGTATTCACTAGGGGACAAATCGCGAAACATTCCGCTCGGCATGTCGCATCAACATCTACGCTCATGTTTCGGGGACAATGACGCGGCCATTTGACGTGTACACACCGGGACTCGCATATCTTGTCGCGGAAATGTCACCCGATGAACTTATGTTGACAGCTGCGGTATCTCATTTGGCGAAAACGAGGTTCCGCGCAATTCGAAATGTTTTTTTGGGTCGCAATTTCAAATAAACGAGGTTTTATTGTAGTAAATTGAATATTATTAAAAACAATGTCCTTTTTGCAAATAATTATTGTTTTCCACGTCACGGAAATGTGGCCCTAGGAGGTTATGATGTCAACTGCGTATCTGTTTATATTAATGAGTTTATCGAAACGTAAGAGGAGAAAAAAGAGGAGAATGCGAAATTCTTTACTGCAAAGAAAAAGAAGGACGGACATTCTATGCGATCTTCGATCGATACAGCTCGATGAGTTCAAGAACGATTTCGTTTCCCCGCATTGTCATCTTGACAGATACAGCGCATGCGTATTCACTTGTAAATATACCACGTGGTACTGACGCTCCGCGGAATGTTGCAGTGAGTACGCTCGGGTACCGTGCGCATGGCAACGTTGCCACGGCACGTAGAAATGCCGCGCTATGTTGTGCGCGAGGTCGCGGAACAGTGCACGACGTTGCAACGTCACGTAGACTCTATGCCGCGCGTGCTGTTGAGGGACAATTTGTCCCCTAGTGAATACATGGCTTAATAGAAAAGATCCATCCAAATCAGATATATGTGTGATTGTTTCCGAAGAGATAAACAATATTTGGACCAAAACTTCGATTCCAATTGTAACTAAGGAACGATTTATTTAATTAGTGAAACTCAATTTGAAAAGATACCCCAAAAGCAAACGAAATGATAGTTTTGAAAATAAACTGAAATGTTTTTTAAAGTTATCTGAGAAGCTTTTTGACGTTTCTGCTTGTAAATGCACTTCATTTGAATCTTGTTCGGGTTTAAAACCTAAAGTTCACATCAATGAGAGAAGTTTTTCTTGGATCAAATAAATGGTAGGAAAATGATTATAAGCGGTTTTGATAAGAAAAAAACGGCTAGATTAATGAAACGACAGCAGAGATAAATTGAAAAGTCAATAAGGGTAACAAAAAAGTCATGTTCTACTCTAGAAACCGATTCTGTCTCAGCAACTTGTGATAAAGATTCAGTGCGTGAATCTTCTCCAGAAACGTATCCGATAACAGAAGCATCCCCGAAAAACACGCCCTCGACAGAGACACCATCGACTTCAATGGCAAATTGGAATACATTGCCGTTGCCAACAGTTGCTCAAGTCTGTGATTGATACGGTTTATCGACGCGATCTGCTGCTGCTGTTGATTCTGCGATTTTGGCTGACGCTGGCTTGGTTTCTACCGAAGATTTAACTCTAGTTATTGATAAAAATAAGATCTACAGAGATGTATTTAAAGCTCGGAAGCTTCAAAAGATATTGGAGGTGTTGTTATAAAAATCATTTACTTTGATGGGCAAAAAGACCATTGCAAAGAAGTTTTAGAAGACCACATCTCAATTTTAGCACAAACTGGGTCAATTTATTTGGGACATACCGAAAGACGTGGCACTGCAAAGGGAATTCTTACTTCGATCAAAACTTTAGTAGAGGGTTGAGGTTGGAATTTAGATGACGTGATTTGCGTTGAATGTGACGGAACTGCAACTAACACCGATTGGAATGGGACGTGATTCAATATTTAGAGGAGTATTTGGAAAGACCGTTACAATGGTGTGTTTGTATGCTGCTTCGTCATTTATTCTTGATCTTAGATGGTTGCACTTTGGGTCCCAGAGAATATTACAGACGCCTCACAAAATGTAATTGACGTTACTTCTAGACATGGCTTTATTAGAATCAGGATGCAATCTCGAGCAGAAATGCGAAATTTTGGACACAAAAATAAGTTAAAATTTTTAGTTTTTCTGATTGATTATAATCTATATTTTGTTTATTTTATTTTCTTATGCTTTGTTTCATTAATATCAATAATAAATACCTTTTAAACATGATTTTTTAAAAATTATTTTAGGCAAACGGTTTAACTATAAAAACGTAAAATTTTTAAAACTTCAAAGCTCGGTAGAGCCCTCAAGATGACAGAAAATTCTAGTTGTTTTCCCTTCTTCGTAATCTGTATAAAATTACACAAATTTGGATACCTCTTGCAATTGTGTAGCTCAAAATATTTTTTTCTCATACATGGACGGGACACCCTAATACACGTACACAGATTTCCCAAACATTTCAGCGTCTAGGAGACCGCACATAGACGTGTGTGGAACAAATTAATTTACATCAACATTTAAAATATTATTAGTAAGTACTTATTATATAAAATATTAATTACGTCAAAATATTCAATACGTCAAAATTGACGAAATGTGCAATGTTAGGCATGTAATAGTTAGTGGTCAAGATATTATTATTATGATGACGCAAACAAATGAGATTCGATAATACACTATAATTGCAGATTAATAACAGATTGATTAAAAATGTCACACAGTCATATTTTCAAATCCTTTACTCATTCAAGGATTACAGCCAAAGTTTTTGGTTAGACAAACCTAATACAGATGTTTGAGAAATGAAAGCGTAACAAAAATAGTAAATTCGAGAGAGAAAATGGATTATTGGACGCGGTTGAGTGATTTCAGATGGGATGTTAGGGGTGTTATAATTATCATTGAAAAACTTGTACAATCGAGTCCGGGGTCGTGAGGCGACTGCTAGTGGCCCGCTTCTTTAATCAGATCCGCACTCTTCAGCCCACCCCTCCCCCCCCACCCCTCCCTCCCCAACCCTCCACCCGCCGGCGCCCGCGGGTCGCGGAAATAATTACGCGGACACCCTCCTTCGCTGGGGGTAGCGAGTCTCGAACCGAAGGAGCTGCGCCTCGATCGATGGTTAGTGAAATATCTCTGCAGCTGTCATCATCGCGATGGCGAACTGCAACGTCGATTTTACGAACGTGTTCAAATGTGATATGAACGTAGTAACTCATCGATTTGAGAACAAAATGTTCGGTCCATATGTCATATGCGGGGTATAAAAGCAAAGGCAACAATATCAAAAAGAAATGTTTTGGATGCAGTAACCGTGGATTACTAATTTGGAATGTACCTACTGAATTCGAAATTTGGTAGGAAATTCTTATAAATAGGAAACATGATTTTGGAAGGGAAACATTACATAAAGTTAAGACTTCAATAGGTACATTCCAAATTAGTAATCCTCGATGACCGAAGATTGATAATTTAGAATGAATTGAATTCGATATTATATAGGAACTGTAGCTTCCCTTCCTAAATCATATACACACTTCTACCAATCAAACCCCAAGGATGTGTCACGTGATAAAATGGCCGCTTCATACTAAGTAAGACTTGGTGTTAGATTGAAACATATCACGGACAGCAATATCTAATTATGTAAATAGCAAAATCAGCAATGTCTACTATTTGTTAGAAAACACAGCAATATTTTTTATTTGATATGATGTGATATTTGACATGACATTTGAAATGATATCTTAAATATCATCTTATTTTCAACCAGATGGGTTACCTATACAATTTGCAATGTGTAATATTTAGGCAATAAATAAAATGATATATGTAAATAGTAAACACAAATTATCTATACAAGCGAATGTAAGCTCGCGACCGGACTGTCTACGGTGTTCCAATGTCTTATATCATATGATTACTTAAATACACACTGTTTTAATTGAAATTAATAATTCAATAATCCTAATATTCTCCATCCACTTATCAAGGAATTAATTAACTAATTAATTATCAATTCATATTCGATATAAGTTACTGTAATGATAGTCCAATGTTTGACAAAAAAAGAAATCAGAAATATTGAAAAATAAATGCAAAATTTGACGTCGCATATCTCCATAACTATCGATATCAGGTCACGATAGCTTGAACATTTTCGACTCATAATTAAGGCAGGAATATAGTCCTGCGAAGTTATTAATGGTTTCCAAATAACCCTATATATATATATAAAAAAATGTATCGTGATCGCTGGATTTCCGCTAGATTTTCATTTGCGCCGCTCCGCCGACCTCTGGGATCAATCGATCTCTTCCCGCAGCCCTGGTGCGAGGGACGCGAAATACCCAATCGATACATCGGCTGCTCGGAGTGCTCGGCGCTCGGCACTCGGCGAGCCAAGGAGCTAATCCTGGCGGGGCGGGCCGCTGGAACAAGCATCGTCCATTAGCGAGGAGGCCGGCCGGATGTCCAGCGGGCCCGGCCGACTTGGCCGGCCGGAGCTCTAAGCCCACGAATTCTGATAAATAATTAATAGCGCCTATATATACCTCGCTGCCAATTAATTTTAATTTTTTTCTCGTGCATTGTTGAAGGAGGTAAATTTATGCGACGTGCATCAGGCTTCGCACTCATTCAAATTCTGGCCAAATTCTGGTCATATTTGATAGAATTATATTAAGTTTAGTTTTTATGTCTTGTATGCTAATTTAAGATTTGCTGTTAACTCTTCCTAAAATAAATAAATAAATGAATGAATGAATGAATAAATAAATAAATAAATAAATAAATAAATAAATAAATAAATAAATAAATAAATAAATAAACAAATAAATAAATAAATAAATAAATAAATAAATAAATAAATAAATAAATAAATAAATAAATAAATAAGTGCATAAATAAACAAATAAATACATAAATAAATAAATTAAATAAAAATGAATAAATAAATATATAAATAAATAAATAGAAATACAAAGGTATCATTACCAGCTGCGAAATCTATGTATATTGTCAAGGGAAGAACCATAAATGTCTCTAGCATAGTCCCTTCAAATATTTGAAAGAATTAGACTAAATTTGACTGATTTATAACATACATACAACTTTAAAATATGATAATGTGTGTATACGATGAAATTGGTGAACGTTGCATCGTGTAAAGTGAACACCTAAGCCAGCTAGTAAGCTCAGAGTCACTCTATAAAGACTTCCATACACGTTTCCTGTATAAATAGCGACGTCTCTGTGAGACATCTATAATTTATCTTAATTAAGATTTATGACTAATTTATATTCTTCTAAAGCGGTTATAACCAATTTGATATTTTTAAATAATCGATTTTTTGATCGATAGCTTGAAGCTCTAAAATAATTTGAATCATCCCTAATTAAAAAGCTAGCGTGGTAGAAGAATTTTTAAACGAATTTTATTGTTATCTTTCAGATTGGTGAAGAAAATGTGTCAAAAATAATTGAGCCGTTATTGTATAATGTTGGAAAAAACATGTTACTAATTATCTACCATGTAGCATAGGTTTTTTTTTTATAAAATGCGCTGATTGCTAATAATGACTTTGTAACCACCATTCTAATGAAAAAAATGAAATTTAATTAAAAAATGTTTTCAGTTGCAAATATATCAGTGCTTGATTGATTGCATTTACACTTTAAAGAAACAAATAGCAGAATCAAAGTCAATTTAAAAAAATATATTGATTGTATTATTTGTATAAATCTACTTTGAATTTTTTTTTTCTAAGCGATTCCCAACGCAATCAAACTAATAGTGTGTTATTTAAAAACAGTAGGTACTTTTTCAAAATTTGGAACACGCAATGTAGCGTCTTGTACTTTTTGAGAATTAGATGGATATTTCATTATATATATAATATTTCGTTATTCTCATGAGAGAAAAACGTAGCGAGCTGAATAGAAATGCGAAATAGAAATTTAGAATTTAAAGTCAGATTAAGCTGTGCGAATTAAGATACCAGAGCGCACGGTTCTTTCCACGTTATAATTAAAATTATAAAACAATTTACACATTTTAGTATCATCGAAACATCAATTGATTTCAAATTCAATATTACCTATGTCTTTTATCGTTTATCATATTTATAAACTTACACAAGAAAGAATGACTTATTGTGATGTAATGATAAATTATGAATAACTACAACAAATTAATAAGTTTGTGTTTTTGGAAAGTAAGTTTACTAATGAATGATATCAAAATGAGGGTGACAGCGGGAAATAAAGTGAATGATGCTCTGAATGCAATTATCACCAATATGAATTCGTCCCCCAAAATAAGACTAACGCATAATACAATTCAAGTATATAAATGTAATTCTGGTGCGAACAATAGTGAAGTCTGAAATTGGAAAAAAATAGACTGAATGCGGTGACCAAGGCGCAAGTATGGAAAATCTATGTAGGTAACTTACTACCTTAGATCGTAGGATGAAAAAATGTGAGTGAAGGCAGAGCTGCTTATAGCTTAGTCGATAGAATTTATAAAAAAGAATGGCCAAGATGGTTTGATAATGTGGAACGAATTAATGACGAGGAAGAAAGAACAGAGAGAGAGAGAGAGAGAGACTCTGCCAAGCATCCCGCAATACCAAATAAATGAAATATTGCATGAGAAGCGTGAATGACATAAGACGAGGCAAGAAAATCGGAAAAGAATACGACATTCTATCCTCACTACCTAATCGTGCGAGGAATCGGCGTGATGGTAATTTAGTAACTGGCTTCTCACACCGAGAATTATGTGTTCGTTACGATTCGGTGACAAGACATCTATGTGATTTACTTAAGCCAGGGTGTTTTTGTGACGTATTTCGCTACAGTAATTGGACCTCATGTTCTTGCGTTGTGACTTGACCTCATGTTGAAGCGTTAAAAATAAATATATATAAATTATTCGATTGCAGATTGAATTGCTCCTGCATTCATTACAAAAGAAAAGTCATTTGATAATGACAGTGCCAGTTGGCAACATGTTTTATTGTTTCGGAACTTTATAAAACTCCATAGTAGAATTATAGAAGTTTTTAGAACTTCATAATCACACATACGAAAAAAAAAACAAACTTGTTTGTCATTTAATTTTTATGAGAAGCGTTCATATTTAATTGTTTATGCCCTCGTAAGGCGAAACGTGTAAATATAAAAAATAAAACTAAAAACTAAAAAACGAGTTTGTTTTTATTTTTATCTTTCGATAATAAATGTTCACTTTATCTATACTAATACATACTTATATAAATAAAGAGGTAAAGTTTGTAAGTTTCGATGTAAGAGGTAATCTCCGAAACTACTCATCCGATTTCAAAAATTCGTTAACCAATATTCAGAATGGACTTTCATTTTGGACATAGGCTATGATATTATTTTTAAAAGAGCTTTTCGTCAAGACCTATTTTACAACTAAAGACGTCGAAAAAATAGTCGAGAGATGTGTTGTTTACGAACGCTACCTTAACGGTTAGAGATATTTAAATACTTTCTATAGAGAAGTTGTAGAACTCGAAAAGTTATATAAAAAAGGCCACACGACATACACAAATTGATAAAATATGACTAAAAGTTACTAAAAATCTACGCGTGCGAAGCCGCGCGGGTAAGCTAGTGAGGTATAAACTAAATTAGTTTTTTAATATCCAATAATATTTAATATTAATATAATATACATAATAATATTAATATTTAATATATATATATATATGGTCTGGTATGGGACAGCAAATAAACGCGAATCCTTTTAGAGGTGTAATTATTTTTGGGAACTTCATTTGAATCTTTGCTTTCTATTCTGGCCCTCGTTAATTGAATTATTGGCAATGCCTGCGCCTTCAAGGTGTCAGTTATTTTAGATCCTGTGGCCAATCTTATTTTGATATTTGTCTTAGAATACATATTCAGGTACTGACTCGTACTAAATTTTTTTTCAAATTTAATAATTTATATACTACACCTTACATGACCAAATAACCCAGAGTCCACATTTCGCACAGCGCCAAAATATATGTATAAAGTGTCGTCGGTTGTTCTCTGGAGTCATAAATATTTTATTGAACCACTTTCTTCGACATTCCGACATTTTGTTTATGCGCGGTACATTTTTGTCTTCTAAGGGAAAGTTTCGATTTTATTGCGGGGTCGTACCTGGTAATAATAAGTATGTGTGTGCGGATTGCACTCTACCTGGAATAACCCTTAACGGTGAAAAGATCTTACCCACTATTACTAAAATTACCAAGCGTTTACTTGTTAACAAACAAAACCAAATTCTCCTGAAATACACCAAACAATATTAGGGCACTCACTGATTTTTAATTTTCAATTTCAATTTTCAATTTCAATTTTTATTTATTACATAATATGTACATTACAAACATTATGTTCAATGCATACATATTATTAACTTACATCTAAAAATATACATATACACATATATATACACATCCATATACACATATACATAAACACATATGTATACATACATACACATATACATATACATACATACATACACACACATATACATGTTGTGTATTAAAATACTAATTTATTATTAAACATTTATTAAACAATTAGAAGTGACCTGTATAATCTGGTCAAAGGTGTAGGAGAATCCTGCTTCGGAAAACCCCCTCAGACACATGGAATATATCAATATCCAAAGCGATCTTGTTCAGCATAGCTGTAGCTTTTCCAACAGGCATAACCATCGGCAGGTTGGTCCTGTATATTGGAATGTGAAACAATCTATGCTGACGATGTCTAAGGTAATTATCAGGAACATACAAACCAATGCTCTGCATAATTTCAGTATTGTCGATCATACCGCGCAACAATCGATAAAAGTGTGTAATCAAATACACATTCCTTCTAGTCTCTAAACTATTGTAGCCAAGCATACCCTGGAGAAACTCGGTTGGGTAAAGCCAAGGATAATACCTTCCTTAACAATTTTTATACTCGGTTAGTAATTTTATACTTAGACGTGTCTAGTGTCTAGTACATATATAACACAGTGCTTTGACCTGTCACGTAGAGATGTAGATCACTTAGGCATATGTGTGCCAAATCCGTTTATGATAGAGTAAAGAATAAAGAGGTTCGGAAAGAATGCATAGCTGATCTTAGCATTATTAATAGAATCAAAAAAGGGTCACTCAGGTGGTTTTAGCATGTTGAGCAAGTGAATGAGCAAAGATTGGTAAGAAAAATAGAAATTAAAATAAAACACAAATTACTTTGTTTTCACCACTATATTAGATTAAAAAATCTACATGTTTCGAGAACAATGTTCTCTTCATCAGGATTATTGTGTACTAATCTTAAAAGTTGAAACCAGCAAATATGTTACGGTGAAGGAGCGGTTGAGGGGGTTGGTGAGGGGAGGGGGGGGTTCGAGGTGTTGATTATTATGGGTCATTTGGAATGTTAAGTGGAAAAATATTCAAAATAGGATTATGCAAAAATTTCGTCTGTGTATTTATTATATTAGACTTAATATTAACATTTTTCCTAATTTCGAGTATTTCTAAATTATTTATTTGAGGTATCTTATAGTTGAAATGTAAAAATTTTAAGCCTGTGTTAATATCAAATGTATGGTCAAATTCTGTTAGATGTTTTGCGAAATCAGAATCAATATTGCTAGTTAATGCTTTGATATACATACAGAAGAAGAAAAAATATTCTTCGAACAGTTAAAAATAGAAAGATGTGGGACAATCAGATTAACCAGATACTGGAGGATGGTCCTGTTCGGAGCCTCAACAATCCTTGAGTTTGTGTAAACGACCCTCTTCCGTCTCTTCCAAAGGGTCTTATTTAACAGAAATAATACTCTAACACGATGGTTGAGATTACTTTTTATTTTGGATTAATTACAACAATTAATAAAAGCACAATTACATTGATGTGAACACTCCCGTAGTCAATCTACTTCTACTGAATCTATGTGAAGACTGATCAATAATGCATCTAGTTAGAGACAAGACTCTGCTTATATGGGATTCTAATCCAAACAATTAGGATGATAAGTATGGAACATCGGGCGGCTCCGGGTCAAAGTTACTTTATGATAAGACCGGGGTCGTTGTAGGGACTCTAATTGATATTAATATTGGAATTTACATTTCTGTTTACAAAACTAAAATGTTTATTCCATGTTTATCATTCCTATACAATGTTGATTTATATAATGGTTGGTATAGGTACATTACACCATCACCCTTAGATCAAAAATATAGGGAAATCTTTAAATGACATAGATTTTTGAAAAAAAAACAATATTCACAATGCTATCAGGAAGTAAGTTCACGTCATGATACAATAAAATATGATATTATATATTCACAAAATTTCATAATTTTACAATTCTTATATAGGTATACAATTTTATAAAATTTTATTCTTCACACTTAATACTTATGAGATAATATTTTTATACATTGTCCTTTATTGAAGCTAATCTAGGACTTCTTCTCAATGGAACATTCTCTATAGAATCATCAGCTAATTCTACAGAAATATTTTCTTTATGGGATTTTTTTATTTATATTCAATGTTAAACAGTTGGTTATCATGGCACAACAATTCTTTGGTTCGGGTTTTACCTTCGAACGAATTTTCTTATAAATTTTATATAAAATAAACAAGGCTAAAAATTTTGCAAATGTTAATACACAATAAACAAAATAATTATTATTTAAGACTTTTTGAATGACACTTTCATCTTTTATTTCAAATTTGTTGAATTGGTCTAATTTATGACTAGCCATTAATAATTGTTCTCTATCAAGAGTAGTTGAATGGGAATGCATCATGATTAGAGTCGAGTTATCAATTACTTTATGTTTACAACAGTCGTCATTGACAATATCAAATGTCGGATATAATTGAATTAAAAGAACTTTCAAAATTACTATCTACAGAAACAAGGATAGTATTTGCTGTGTAAACTTTACAAAATTGTCTAGTAATTAGAATTCCTGTGGAATCAATTTTATTTTCGTCGGGTACATTTTGATTACTGTTTTTACACATTATTGTTATCACTGTTGGCTTGGGTAATACAAATAGCCATTTATTGTTATCTAACTTGTACCAAATTTCATTGATTGATTTCATAATTCTAGTATTACAATGAATTCAGTTTTATATAAAATTTCAGTTTCACAAATGGGTCTAATCTGAAGTGAATAAAAAGGATTTTTAGTGTAACAAATTAGTTCATTCTGATCTAAATGCTTGCAATCATCAAAGTTATCTATGGTTACATAAGTAAGTTTATTTTCGGAAATAGCTAAATAATTAGATGATGGCAAAATAAATATGTAAGAGTTATCTCTTCTTAATACAGGTGTAGGGATTACCTTGTACACATGATATTTAATATAATTTATTAAAGGGTTTGATATGACAAATACAATTTTGTTATTTAAAGAGAAACATTTTAAGGTAATTAAATCTAATAATTTATGCACATATTTGAGTTCTACTGAATATGGGTATGTAGTAAAAGCTGGCAATAAGGATATTGTTTTGCTTAATTGATAAACATATTGTTCATATTGTTCAGGTGAAATAATAGAAGGATGCAATGCATTACTTTTAGCGAATAATATAGAATTTATGAGTGTTGAATATTCCTTTTGTACTTCTGTTGTTAGTAAGGTTAACAGGGCTAAATGTTCTTCTATATCTTGTTTTAGTTCTAAATTGAACATATGATTTTTAATGTCTTTTACATATTTAGTTAATCGATCAAAATTATCATTAAATATTTTTTCGTTTCTCGCGATATTGGTGATTGTATTATTAAAATTAGTAATGGTTGATTTAATTATATTAGTTTGATCCTTGACAATAGTCAATAATTCTTTATCGTCTTTGGAAAGATTATTTATTGCGTTCTCATAATAATCCGCGTCGTCTTGGTCAAGGGTTCCAAAAATTGTCTTAAATGTTGTTCCAATCATATTAAACCAAGCTCTTTTAACTCTATTTTCATGTCCACTTAAAGTTTTTAATGTTTGATCCTG
>JADDOH010006105.1:0-43766 GCA_016648135.1 Agrypnia vestita | reverse complement strand
TACATGTAAAGCACAATACACTTTATTATTTTTAAATATTAAGATCTCACAAATATTTTGCCGCCAGGTTAATTTATGTGCGAAATTTGAAGTCGACATGTCAGATGACAAAACAGCTGATTTTAAAACTAAAAAATTTCGTGAAACGTCGACCCCTGTACATGTGAGATTATAAATGCAAAGCGTTGAAATTCCTTTGAAGCGAAGTAAATTTTTATAAAAATCAATAATTAACATATTGCATGTGCGTTCTGTAGATTGGTTTTATTGCGAAATCAACAACATCGCCAGAAAATAGGTTTAAAAATATAATATACCATATTTTTCAATGAAAACCGCTGTGGATTATTTCCAACTAATCTTATCTTTATATCTCCTTGTGCAGTACCTAAACCAATAAAAAACAAAAATCTATCGAAAAAGCTATCGAAAAACATTTTATCTATATGTGAATATATTACATTTAACCCACTTATATTTTAAGGCTGAATATATTTTGCATTTAATACCCTTACATTAATAAGTATTCGGTGAAAAACTAATGTCAATTTAGCAAATTCTAACAAAAAATAGCATTTTTTAAATAGCTTTACTGGCCGTTAATTTTTTCTACAGCGTTTTAAATTTCTCTTAAAAACTATGAAAAACATATATAGCATTCATATTCTAATATTTATATCTTTCCAAACGGGAGAAATGACCGTATAATACATTTTGAAAATCAAAAACACGTATTTTTTTTGAAAAGTCACATTTTGTTGTGAAGCAAATGTCAAAGCTATTCCGCCGACGTTTTAATTTAATTTGAAATAAGAACATTTTTTCACACGAATGTATTGAAACCTCACATCGGGGTATATTGTTTCGACATTTTTTTTAAAAATTATATTTTTTGCGGAGGATAATATCAAAAAAAACTAAGTAATACGACGCAGATCATTATGATTTTCTGAGTACAGGTACAATATAGTTGTACTCATCATTAGAATTCAAAATATCCTAATTTCATACAAAATTCATTGAGTTATGCGCTAAATAAAGAAATCACTAAAAAATTCGTAAAAAATTCAAAAATTAAAAAAAGTTAAATTTTATTATTTTATTGTTTACAGCATACTAATATGTATCATCAATATCATTTCCAACCAAGTATCTCAAACGCTTACCGAGATATTTGTCATAATATTTTTAAAATTTCAAAGTTCCTAAAAAAGAAGAAGAAGAAGTACTAAAATATGGTTCTAATTTTCGTTTCACGCCAGCGTCAGAGTCTTTCATAATCTGTTTTTAGAATCAAAATATTCTTTGTACTTTTAGAAAAAAACGTGATGAAAGGAAACGCAAAGTTTGCAAAAAGTACGTAAAAACGAAATAAATTTTTAAAAAATAAATTAATAATTAGATTATATGCTTAACATAATTATCTATATTTTCACCGATTCGAATTTAAAAATTTTGAAAACTGACGAAAAAATGCTAGAAAAACCTATTTTCAGTCAAACGGGCGTAGAAAAAGAAAAAGAAGAAGAAGAAAAATGAAAGCTCAAAATTTGGATGCGGAAATTAATAATCTTTCATATTCTTTTTACCAAATATTTTTATCGTGTATACTCGCAGAGAAAACCTCAAAAAAGCGCGCAAAAACGGAGAAAAAAACCGAAAAAAATCGAAATGTAACTTTTGGTTACAAACAATCAAACATATATCGCGGAATGTGCACTATTTTTTTAATATATATGAAATTATAAGTCAGCTTTATTAAGAGTTAGGTTATTAAATTAAAATGCACATCTAAAACCATACACACAAGAATGCTAGACCTTGCTGTGCCACTTTGAGAGAGGTAGGAAACCTGCCGCGTCATTTTACTTTGTAAACAATTTTTTCAGCGAAGGAACGATAGCGATAGGACATGCAGAGAGTTGTTTGTTCGCATAAAAAGGTCAAAGTCGGCGATACCAGCATAGACAAGTCAGGAAATGGTTGATTTTAGGATTTAGATGACATTAATGATGGGTCTACTCTGCACTAAGTACTAAAATGTAGTACAATATTATACTGAAGTGTTCAGTATAATGTAGTAAAACGGTTTTTCTTTAGTACGCGTAAGCATATGCTTTCCCAAGCATTTTTTCTTATTAGACGAATAAGTGCAAAGTGAACATATTAATGGTTTCTCTGCTGTATGTATCAGCGTATGGTTTCTTAGGTTTCCGTTGTGATTACAAATACAACAGCTCAGTGAATATGAAAAGGGTTTGTATCTCATATGAGTTCGCAGATGACTTTTCAAGTTACCTTTACTGTTAATTGTATATGTACACTGTGAACACAAGTACGGTCTGTCTTCTTTGTGCGTCAGTGCGTGTCTTTTTAAATATCCTTTATTCGTACACAAATAAGTGCAATGTGAACATGAGGACGGTGTATCTCCAGCTTTCCTTGTCTATTCTGACAATTGTATAACATTGTAATGCCACCAATTTCGACGTTTTAAGTTTGACAGGTTTGAAATTAATGAAATCAATCAATTAGAAAGCTCATTCTTTATAACTGTGAATAAATTAACGTTTGTTAACGTTTTAGAGCTTTCTGATTGAAGTGTAATTCAAGTAGCGGAACTGGGCGCGGAACGTCACGCGAGAGGTGAGTTGTGACAATCGGAGCAAAATGTCATCGTTATCAGAGTCAGAGGAGGAAGCAATATTATTGTGGTCTTTAACTTTGAAAAGGCGTAAAATTTCAAGAATTTGGGTGCACGAGATTAATGAAAAAAGGAAGAAATTAGGAGAAACCCGATTATGTTAAGAAGATCGTTTCTATACATATTTTAGAATGAGCCCAGATAGTTTTGAAGATTTACATAAATTTTTGAAGCCACATATTACAAAGCAAAATACAAGGTTTAGGAAAGCTATTTCTAGCAGAGAAAGATTAATCTTAACTTTGAGGTAAGTAAATTGTTTATTAATCATTAAAGTACAAAGTAAATCTGCAAGTTACTAACTCCACGATCAGTGAAGTATAAGTTACAACGGTAAAGGAAAAAATATATTTTTTGGCTTAATTATTTATGGAAACTGAAAAATAACTGTTATCCATGTTATTTTCTGAATTATTTTGATTTGTGGTAGTTAAATCAGTGGGCATGGTGGAATGTGGTAGAATTTAATAGTTAGTAGTGTCAGTAACTGTTGCTTCACTGATCGTGGAGTAGTTTCATGGCGTAGCAGTAGCACGTTTGCTGGTATTACTTGGAATAGAGTAGTTAGAACCTGGTGCAGTAGATTATCTTTTAGAAGTTGCGGTCTCCAGATCGCTTAATTCAGCCTCCATCAAAATCCGGGCGATATCAATTTTCGCTTTTATTTGTGTTCGCTTCGATAGTTTTTTGTATGCGTCGGCGTATCCCAAAAATAATAAATCTACACCGTCACATTTCGCATCAACTTTTCCGTCACTTCTGTTGCGATCTCTTCTATTTTGTAGGTACTGGGTCATTCTATCTGTTGGATCGGGATACGGATTACTTCTTCCACGTCTTCTATAAATTTGTCGAGCGTTTTGAGTTTCTTGCGGACGGGAATCTTGTGCGCTTTCACTGTCTCGAGTAGTTTCGTCTGCAGATGATTCTGCTAACTCCTCATCGGCAGATGAGGAGTTAGCAGAATTAACGTCTTCCACATTCGAAGATGCCATACTGCTTCGAGTCTCCTTCGGTGTAACTGCTGATTCAATGAAACTCGTGTGATCTGCCCAAGTCCAATTTTGCAGTTTTTTTGCGGCTTGACCACTAGTACTCTTTTTAGATAGCTTATACTTTTTGAACGAGTCTTTCAAATTCTTCCATTCCGCTTCCAAAAATACGACTGAAAAATAACGAAATAAGATAAAATTAATATTATTTTCATTGCAGATTCCTGACTACCGGAGATTCCTACAAGACATTATCGTTCCCATACCGTAAAGGGAATTTTACAGTTTCAAAAATATGTGAGGAAATGTGGAATATATTACAACCATTAGCCTTTCCACAGCCTACACAAGAAAGTGTCTCAATATCGCAAAAGATTTTTTTCAAAAATGGGGATTTCCTCATTGCCTGGGTAGTGTGGATGGAAAGCACATTGCCTTTAAATGCGCTCCAGGTAGCGGCTCAGTGTTCTACTGTTACAAAAGTAAATTTTCTATTGTGTTTTTGGCTGTTGTAGACGCTAATTACAAATTCATTTATGTTGACATTGGATCGTTTGGAAAAAATATTTGAAAATACATATTTTTCTCAACTATTGCGAAGTGGTCAACTTAATGTACCAAATGCCCAACCATTACAAGAAGACACAGATCCTTTGCCTCATGTTTTAATAGGGGACGGTGCATTAAAGCTAGAAACGTTTTTAATGAGACCTTTTGTACATATTGTTTTTATGAATTTCACGATTATCTGCGTATGAACAAAGAAACATTTGAATATATTTTAAATGCTGTGCGGACTGATCTGACCAAAATCAGTAATTTTCGGAAGACTATATCACCCGAGGAACGATTGGTTGTAACTTTAAGGTAAAGAAGTGAAAACATTTTTTATTTTTAATGTTTTTATCAAAAAAAAACCAATATATTACATCATTTATCGGAGCTCGGATTAAAGTACAAACTTAATTAGATAGAGAAGGTTCATTTGTAGATTGCTGTGATTGTCCTTGTGTTGTTTGTTCTGGAGCGATAAAATGAACACTATGCCGAGATGAATCACTAGAATAATCAAAGTGCATCGAAGTATTCTGTTCATCAATTAATACTTGCTGTAATTTAGACCGTACCAATAATTTACGATGCTGAGGGATCTCTTTTAAAAATGGTACAAGGCTCAATAAAAATTGAGTGTCAGGGTCGTTGGCATTTTGTTGAAATAATTTTAATTTTTCCTCTTCAATCTTCAATAGCTTGGTGTCAATATCGTATGATATTTGTCTTTTGGCCTTTTTTTTCAATGGTGATTTGAATGTTTTCTTAGAAGTTTTTTCAATATTTGAAGCTTGACTGAGAGACAGCGCAGCAGTTGAAAGCGCGAAGACAGAAGATGTACTTGAGTTTTCTCCAATTTCTCTATCCCCATTAGAATATATTTCTTCGTCTTCATAATTTTCCGGAATATTTCCTTTGAGATCTCTTCTGGCCATCGTACCCCTCAAAAATTGTAAAATTTTAAAATAAGGCCATTTGGAATCTGTCTGTTCATCAGCTGCTTGTCCTGATTTTTTGTGACAAGTTTTTTTAAGCTCTCTCCCAAAGCTATCTCTGAGCCCCCTCCACTCTTTCTTCATGTCAACTTCTGAAAAATAATAAAAAATATTTTTATTGTAGGTTTTTAGCAACCGGATCATCTTTCAAAACACTCGGATATTAGAGTGCCACCACTATAACTTGGCGTGCGAGGGAGGGCGCCCCTGTCGCGAAACAGAAGTTGTCAGGTTGTAAATTTATTACACAATACATAATGTACTGAATGTCTGGTGACCAGTGTCATAGGCTTCAATATAAATTTGGTCGGGTAACAGCGCGCTCCGCGACGGCCGCTCTATCTGTCAAACTGTCAGACGGTAATATCGGTCCATTATTTGCTTTTTCAGCTTCGCAAAACTTTAATACTTCATTGGCAATTGTTCTTGTACCCCGGACTGTTTTGGTTGTTTTGGACATAATAATTCAGTGTATATTGGTAATCAAGATGTCACAGCTCCCGAGCAAATACAAAATTGTACTGAATTACAGGGCGAGAGGTTACCACCGGGTGCGGGCGGGGCGGGTTTTAGTTCCAATCTTGCCGCAAGCCAAGTTATGTTGGGCAGGCAATAGGTCAGAATTTCAGATAATACTGTTGGTATTATTGTACATGAAACATGTAAAGTCATTTGGCAAAGACTTTCAGAATTGCACATGAAGTTTCCATCAAATGAAGATATGATCAGCATTGCCGCTGATTTTTGGACAAAATGGGAGTTTCCCGATTGTTCCGGTAGTATAGATGGCAAGCATTTATGGATAAATGCACCAAAACATTCGGGCAGTATGTTTCGTAATCACAAGAGTTTTTTCTCAATAGTATTGCAAGCAATAGTGGATTTGTTGCTATTGATGTAGGGACTTATGTTAAAGAAAGCGATGGTGGAATATTTTCACATTCTAATCTAGCAAGCCAATTGGAAAATGGTGCTCTCAATGTAGGGTATGAAAAATTACTACCAGGAACTAACATAACTTTACCTCATGTTTTAGTAGGCGACGAGGCATGCCCGTTGAAAACATATCTAATGCGTCCTTATGCTCGAAATTTAGGACCCGAGGAAGAAATTATTAATAAACGCTTATCAAAAGCAAGGCAAGTTGTCGAGTGTGTCTTTGGAATTTTGAGTAGCAAATGGAGATTATTCTTCTTCTTCTTCCCTGTACAGGGCAGTGCGGAACAGCTCTTCCACGCTTCTTATTCCGGTCCAATCACGGATGTTTCGAAGCCAGGAATGCCGCCTCTTTCCGACCCCTCTGCGACCCTCAATCTTCACCTTCATGACGAGCCGAAGGATGGAGTACTTTTCACCTCTCATTATATGACCAAAGTATGAAATTTTACGGAGCTTTACTATGTTGAGTAACTGTCTGTTTGTATTTGCTCTACGTAAAACTTCAGCATTACTAGTCATGTCAGTCCAAGATATCCTTAACATTTTACGATGTATCTACATTTCGAACGCCTCTAGGCGATTTAGAGTAGTCACCTTCAGCGTCCATGCTTCAACACCGCAAAGTAGAACTGACCATACATAGCATTTGATAAATCTCTGTCTGAGCTTCAAGTTTAAGTCGTCATTACAGAGTAGACTTTTCAGATTATTAAAAGATACACGGGCTGTCTCTATTCTGCATTTGATCTCCGTATCAGGGTCCAGATTGTCAGTAATAATACTGCCCAAATACTTAAACTGTTTTACTCTCTCAATGTTGACACCCTTTAATTGAAGGCACACATTTGGAGATTATTATTAAAAGCAATTGTAGTAAATCCCGACCGGGCCGATGTGTGATAATAAATATTACGTAATAACAGACAAAGAGGACTTTCCTACGGAAACGCAGTCAGAATACAGGAAAAGATTCACAAATGCTGGGGAGAATCGAAGTGCAACGAGAGCTCATAACATCAGAGAAATATTTAAAAGTTTTTTGTTTGAAGTACATAACCTCATATTTATCAAACCAAATTATTTAACATACCAGGTATTTTCATTTCTTCCGAGATTTTCCGCCATGATCTGCGCTGATGGTCACGCAGGTGGTATGTCGAGTCGCTTTGGTCCCACAAACATTTGTGACCACGTACCAAACCGACGAATATTTCGATATCCATCGTACGAATTCGCACAAATTTCCGAACAAATCCGGATCGTGTCGGACGTCGTATCTGTACGTACTACTAAATCGTGTACTACACAATTTCGTACGAAAACGCATCCAGTGTGCGGCCGGCGTAACAAGGTATAGATAGGTACTACTGAATCGCTACTATTTGATTATTACTAGGCAACGAAGGCCCTTACTACTACTTCTACTAATAATAATTATTATTAAAATCTAACTTGAAGAATGGGAAAAAACTTATTTGATATGTACATGTTTTAATTAGAAAGGTCGTACCTACGTGTTTTTAGCTAAGATAACAAACACTTGCGATTTAGTAGTGTACCTACATAACAATTATTGTTGTTCTAATTAAAACATATACATATCAAATAATATGAAAGATTAATATACAATGATGGGGGCCACCATTCTGATGCTAATGTTATCTTAAGTACAAATAAATAAATAAATATACAAATACACGTAACACAGTTTATTATTATTTTTATTTTTCATATTATTTTTATAGTTTGGATGACTCAATAAATGAAGAATAGGTCTATTTCTAACATCTTGTATAAATTTTTCTGTAAAATCGACATCTGTTATAAAAAAATGTAGTTTCGCTTTTTAATTTTGTCGACTTCCACAAACACATGCGGAAACAACGCGAAACCGCAGCGAAATGGCGGCAGGTCCGCTGGCGTCGGAGCAGATCGACGAAACCACGCGGGAATGAGATAGAACTATAGTCAAATCTATACGCTAGAACAGGCAGTTTCGCTTCTGTTCCGTCTCTCCTACAAAGGGCAAATCATGCCGAAACTAGCGCGATTTTCGCTGCTGTGATTTCGCGGCGGAGGTGTGCTACAGGTATACATTCGTTAATTTCAAACCAGTCAAACTTAAAACGTCAAAATTGGCGGCATTAAAATGTTATACATAACTGTCGAGATGCAGGGATATTGCTTAGTTCAGAATATGGCCGCATTAAACAAATGTCGTTATAATTATAGTGTGAATAAGTAATGCCTGGATCGCTCATAGTAGAAGAATATTAGCACAGTATACTAAGAACAGAAATACGTCTTCATACAAAATGGCCGCTACCCAGTAGAATGTGTGCATGCGTGCTCGGCGCCGTGTACGCACGCACTGTGACGCACACATTGACATAGAATATGGGGGCACAAGGCGGCGGCAGTAAGGGCCGTGCCTTCGGTGCCATTCGCGCTCGCAGCCGCCGCTTTAGAAAAAAATGCGCTTCCTGAAAAAAATGCCTTTTTTATGTTTGTGGTGCTTTACTAAAAAGGTGTGTTGATTATCACAAAGACTGTGAGTTTTTAAAAGTCTACGTTGATGTTAATCAGCGTTCTTGCAATTTAAGTGCAGAAACTAGGCATACTAATTACAGAAATTATGCGACAGATCGAAATTTACTCATGACTTTGTTGCCAATATAGAGAGAATGGAGCAGGTCTTTTGCAAAGAGTTCGAAAAAGACTACATAAACATTAAAATCGACACATCAATTTATGAACAATTAAAAGAAATTGAATTTTATTCGGGTTTAGTGACTATCTTATGCGTTGGAATCTCAGACGCTACGAGTTAAAATAAAGGGAGTAAAAATAAAGTGATAACCCTAGCGTCAACGCAAGAGTAGGCTAATAACTCGCCGACAGGCCGGAGATAAACTACTGTTCCTGGGTATACTGTGATATTACTGTGACCACAGAAGCCGACCAGCGGGTCATTATTTGTTCATTGAAGAGAACGCACATTATTGGTTCAGAGAAAAAAATATATTTATCTCCTTCTTACGGCCAATAATACAATAAACCGTAGATACGTTACAAGGGTAAAATCTTGGTAACTCAAAAGTAAGGTAATTGCCTTACCTGCATTTGTTACCGAACGGCCCTTCTTTGTAATCGGGCGCGACGCTACGCGGAAAAAGGAACAGAGCATCGTACACTATTGTAAGAATGAGTATGATATTTTAGACACCGCGATTTAAAATTACCGCATTTCTACGTGATTACTTGATTATGTGATTTGTTTTTCAATTCAATTCAATTAAATTCTGTTGTCTCTTCCGATGCGATATTTACTACATATAAAAGCCGGCTAGTATGGGAATAACGTGTCTATATTATAATACGTCGACGCTTACCGCACTGTTCTTCAGTCTTTGCGGAGTTCTCCGAGCATTCCTGCTTTATATACACGTGAGTTTTGAGTCGGTCGACGTCTTCATCATCGCCGCTCCTGGTGGAAGACTCCGGTTCGGGTTTAACGTCAAGCAGAAGAGGGTCGGCTTCCATGGTGGCTTCCAAAACTGCAAACGTCAATATATTATATTATTTATCGATGGAATCGGCGTCAATTTTGATCCACGATATATGGAATAAAACTACGTTAATCTCAACATTAGACTGAAAGAGCATAACTTTTCTGAATTCTCTAACCACATCATAGATAATAATTAATTTTTACATTCACCATTAGATTTCTTCATCCCGTCCCGCGTAGTGGTAATAAAATGAATAATTTTAAAAATATAACTTAATTTGAACTCGTGTATTAATAACTTCTCTTTTCAAACTCTTCTCCTCTCCTCTCAATATTCCCATTACAGTTAGGGTTGCCAACCGTACTCTAAAATAGAGTATTGCACTCTATATCATGTAGGCGTACTCTATAATCTATAACACTAATAGAGGACGCTTAAATACTCCTTTTTACACAACGTTTACTATACTAGTGCCAGTCACGCATATATGATGCATACGTCATCAAAAAAGTGGAATATTTACTTTTAATATGCTGGTATTCCCAAGTTGGGAAACCCTACTCCCCAAGTCACACTCGGATGTTTCTGAACGCAGCCACTAATGTCAATCTGTGTTTTCAATGTCACAAGTTATTTTGAGGTTACGTTTATTTTGTCGCAAGAAAAAGTGAACTTAGAGTTAGAATGTTTTTGGAATCGTACAATTCTTTTAAAAACAATGAAAAATTGTTATGTGCTGCAAAAAAAATACCTTTTCAAAAATTTGAAATAAATGTAACTCTTTATTTACCTCCTTTATTTTATTTTATTTTATTTTCATTTATAGGTTTTCTTACAGCTATATAATTAATCAATCTTGAAAAAAAAACAATAATTGATGTACAGAGTTTTGGGCCAATTACAAGAAAACACATATATACAATCGATAAAAAAATAAGAAAAAACATGTCCAATAGTGAGTTTGTGTGAGTTTGTGTATTTGTGTGTTTATTTATTTATTTTGTTTTGGGAAAAATTAACAGCAAAACAATCTTAAAATTTTTCCATTGAATTTAAAAATTTACTTTAACTAACATTAATAGCGAGTGGAGAGGGTGGAGGGGAATGTGGGACGGGAGTAGAAGGGAAGATATAATGTACAAATTAGTTTGGGTGCGGTAGTGTAGATATTGTTTGTTTTATGTTTCTTATTGTTGCGTTGAAAATGTCAATGTGGTGATAGTTTGTGTTAAATGAATTTGTGGATCTGTACATAAAGGAGTTTTGTTTTGAGTTGGTCTTACAAAAGGGGAGATGAAAAGTAGGTGAATGTCTGTTATTGCGAGTTGGGATGTGGTAAGATATTCGTTGAAGAAGTTCCGGACTATCAACTAGATTGTGTGTTATTTTGAATAGCATCACCGCGTCAGCTATGTTTCTTCGACGAGTTAGGGTCTGCATGTTAAAAAACTTCGCAGAGTCTTCATTGCTTATATGAGATCTAAATGAACGGAGGTCTAGGTATCTTAGGAATCTGTTTTGGACGCTTTCAATTCTATTTTCGTGTACTGCATAACCTGGATTCCACACCTGAGATGCATATTCTAAAATACTACGAACGTATGAGAAATAAAGTGTCTTGAGGGTACTGATATTTTTGAAATGTTTACATGTGCGTATGACAAAACCAAGCATAGATGATGCGTTGGTGACTATGTAATCGATATGTTTGTTAAAATTTAATTTACTGTCAAGTATCACCCCAAGGTCTTTGCTTTCGGATTTGGTAGATAATGTTATATTATTAATTGAATATTCATTAGAGAATACCTTTTTATTTCTTGTAAAGCGTACAACGAAGCATTTAGAAACATTTATTTCCAGGCTGTGGGCATTGCAATACGTGTTCAGACGATGTAGGTCATCTTGCAGCCTTCGACAATCTTCTAGTGAGTTTATGGGAGAAAAAATTTTCATATCATCTGCATATAGGATAGTTTTTGAGTTTAGAAAGCAGTCACCTATATCATTGATATAAATGTTAAATAGCAATGGTCCCAGCAGGCTGCCTTGAGGTACTCCAGATGTTACAACAACAGTGTTAGATTTAAACCCTGCAACCACTACAATTTGACTACGGTTGGAGATATAAGAAGTAAGCCAACGATAAAGATTGCCGTGAATACCTATCTTTAAAAGCTTGTTTGACAGTGTTGAGTGATCAACCCTATCGAACGCTTTACTGTAGTCGGTATAGATAGTGTCCACTTGTATTCTGTTATCTAAGTTATCTTGGAGGTATTCTACGAAAGTCAAAAGATTTGTGGTTGTAGATTTACCACTAATGAAACCGTGTTGATTAATATTCAAGGTAGGCTTAAGAGCTGGATACAGTTGGTCATAGATTATTTTTTCAAAAATTTTGTTAAATATACAAAGTTTGGAGATAGGCCTATAGTTTTTTTACATAATTTTTTTTATCATTCTTGAAGACAGGAGATACATATGCAGATTTCCAAATAAGAGGGACAGTGCATTCTGTTAGAGAACGATTGTAAGTTAAAGAGAGAGGTAAGGCTAGATTGTGTGCACATCGTTTAATAAAGATTGAGGGTATTTCGTCCGGGCCGGCACCTTTGTGAATGTCAATTTTTTAAGATATTTTAGTACAATTTCCTCTGTCACTTCAACACTGCATATATTAGTTATGTGGTTTTCGTGGTTAATTATGGGCGTAATGGTAGGTCTGTCATTCGGTGTACTAAAAACTGGGCTAAAATATTCCGAGAATAACTTTGCTATATCCGTGCCATTATTAGCCTTCCTATCTCCTAAGAACATGCAATTTGGGACACCTTGAGATTTATTACACGTTTTGACATAGCTCCAGAAGTTTTTTGTGTTTAAGTTGATATTAGTTTCAATGTTGTTTAAGTAACATGATTTGGATTCGCGACATAAATCTTTGTGCCATTTGCGTAGGAGAGAGAATGTATCATAGTCGGCTTGGTTTTTGAATTTCTTATATTTACAAAAATATTTAAATTTTTCTTTGGTAATCTTGATAAGGGAGGCGTTATACCATGGGGGATATTTCGTATTCCAAGTAAATTTATGAGGAACATAAAGATTAATGAGACTTCTTAAGAAGTTATACAAGTTATCAAGAGCAATTTCTATTTGATGATTAGATAAAATAGATTCCCAATTAGCTTGTTCAAGAGCGTAGTTGATAGAATCGTAATCTCCACGATTAAAAAGAAGAACTTTCCTTTTTGTATTTATCAGTACAGGGTTTTCCTGGAATGGAACATTAATGGATATGGCTTTATGATGTGTATCTTCCGGAACCAGCGGGTCATCATTACCTACGACTGATGTTAATAAGTTAGACAGAACTAGATCTAAAATGTGGCCACTTGGGTTTGGTTCACCGTTAAATTGAGACAGGTTTAGAAAATGCATACAGTCTATGAAATACTTGCTGTTATGTGTAGAATGATTAATTGCTTCATAATGTGAAGATGATGTAGATTTTATCCATGTAATTTCAGCAAGATTAAAATCACCTAAAATAATAAATGAGTCCGTAGGGTTATTTGATACCACATCTGTTAACATATTTAGGAAATTTTCTATGAGGTATTGATAATGAGTCCCACCAGGGATATATACGCAACATATATGAACAGGATGGCGTGAGCCCTTAGAACGAATTGTGACCCAGATGTCTTCAGCGGAGGATTGCCATTCCGGCCGAGCAATGCTGATCAGTTCATGTTTAACAGCTAAAACTACACCACCGCCAAGGCGTTGACCGGTTGAGGCATAGTCGCGATCTCTGCGATAAATGTTGTAACGGGAGTCAAAAAGCTCTTCGTTTCTAATGCCTTTATTGAGCCATGATTCCGTAAGGGCGATTATATCGTAGTCATTTGAATATGTGTTTTGAAGGATTGTTGTTGTTTTGGTACGAAGGCCTCTAACATTCCGGTAATATATGGTTATGGACATGGTGGACTAATAAAATAAATATTAGTTTGTAAGTGGCTAATTATCCGGTTACAACAGTATAAAGTAATAAATCTAAAAAAAAAAAAATTAAAAAATAACGTATTCGAGTAGGTATACTAATAGCGGGAAGAGCTATCCACTTTACTAACATAGTTGATGTTTTGGTTTTGAGTGTAGTGTGTAAGTGTTCATATGTTTGTCGGGATGTCTCTATATAACTAAGTGTTTAAGTATTTAAGAGTGCAAAAAATAGTATTAAGGTGGTGTGAGTGTATACTAAATGTAAAAAGTGTGCATTTGCGTTGTAGTATATTAGACATTTCAACAGAAGGGTTGATGTGTGGAGGTATACCTTTACATTTATCAACATTAGAATGAACAGTGTTGATGCGTGAAGGTACACCTTTACATTTATTCAAAATAAACTTTGACGTTTCAAAATGTTTTATATCTATGGATATGATCTGACACTGACTCGCTGTGTGGATACAAGATTCTTCATCTACATCAAGTTGGAAAGGTTTCAGCAGGGAAAGGAGATGATATTTATGTTGTGAAGCGAGTAAATCCTCGCGTGCATTGTGAGTGTGAGTGTCTTGAGGAGACAGTTTATATGGACAACAAATAGTACAGTTAAAACCTAGTGTATACATGAAATTCATTCCTCTAACTAAGAGACACACAGTAAATGTTATTTGATCTTTTTTATATCCACTTCCCGAAATATCGCGATAGGGGGAGACTCGTCGTTTCGTCGAACGTATATGCGGCAATGTTTCACCCAAACATATTGAAATCCCGCGCTTTTCGCTACGGATTTCACGTTGTGTAGCAGCACTTTATTGCCAGGGGTCAGGTGATCGTTCACAAATACCCTGTGAGCATCTCCGGGTACACCTAAATGGCGAGTGGTAATTCCTTTGTTCCTCCTGACTCCTGTAATGATGCTATCCTTTAAGTGTTGTGGAAAGTTTTAATATAATTGCCTTTGGTCTTCCTTTGTCGCTGGAGCGTGGAGCCACTCGTGTGCAGAATTCGATGTCCTGTTGGGAAATGTCGATTCCAGCTACTTTTCCAATGTTGATAACAATGTCGTTCAAAAGTTCGCCTTTACGTTCTGGTACACCCGTTATCTCCAGATTGTGAAGGCGCGACCACTGTTCGTTGTCACTAATTTTGTTTTCCATGGCTATGACGTGAGCGCGCATGTCTAAGAGTTCCGCTTCCATTGAGTTCAGCCTTTTAAGTTTCTCGTCATAGGAACATATTTTTGCGTCCATTTCTTCAAATTTGTTATTGAAGAATTACATGGCAGTTGTTACAGTGGAAAATTCCTTACGAAGTTCACTGATCTCATTTCTTATGTCGCTGAACTGTTGCAGATTTGCGCGTATTGTTTGTATTTCTTTTAGTACTTGAGTCATGGGATCTTTCGTAGATTCGCTTGAGGTAGGTGATCCGGGCTGATTTATGCAATTGAAACATTTAATTGAGTTGCGTCGGTCTTTAGTCATTTTACGGTACATTGATTCAGAAATGCCAATGCATGTAATATGAAATTTATTCCTGCAGTCTAAGCAGGTGGTGAACACTTCATTGTTTTTCAATTCCACTTTACACTTTGAGCAATTCTTTGTACTAAAATTAGGCTATTCACACTCGGATACTATCAGATAAATAAAAAATAATTGGAGGGATATTTATCAAACTTTGATTTTTGACAGGTTATTGTTGCAATGAATTGCATTTGAAATCAGATATACTCTATTTCAGACTATTTTTTCTAATAAAAGTTGGCAACCCTAATTACAACCACACTTTGGTATTGCAGCAGTAACGCCGGCTAGTGATGGGTCGTATACGTATTTACCGTCGACGAAACGAGACCGTCCACGTCCGTCCATCGACGAAACGATCAACTAGTTGAATTCGTCAACTAGTTGACGCGTCAACTTCGTTTCGCGGACGTCGCGGACGTTCTATCTAAACATCGCGACGATGGTCAACTGTCTACGGTTCGACGCGACGCTGCTCGACGGCTCAACCGTTGGCTATTTTTATTACGTTAATTTTTAAAATTTAAAGAATATAGTTTCGGGGAGAGTAAAACCGCTACTTGTGCTTATATGTAAAAAGAAATATTTTACTATATATTTGTTTACGCACATTATAGGCTTTTACATATTGTTTTATATACTTCTTTCTATATATAATAAAGAAAGAAGTAGGTATACACAACAATATCAGGTGTAAGCAGTAAAACATTAGTTCAATAAAAAATAAAATAATTAAACAGAATTGTTTTATTTTATGCAGCGCAAAATTGGGAATTCACCGAAACGTCGCACGTGTACATCGCAAAAATCAAGTAAAAAATAATAGCTTATTAAGCCTATCTCACCCTACGCATGCATTCAAATTTCAAGTCTCTGTCATAGTTCGTGTACACAGATCTGCACTCTATGGTCGTGTACTTTAGAGTTGAAATGAAATTACCCGTCGAGCCGTCTATGACGTCTGCAAGTCGACAGCGAGAGATGAGAGAGAAATAAACGGAGACGTGTTGTCTTGCTCTCGCTCGTTGCTTTGCACTACGTTGAATCTCGAATCGTCCACCGTCCACGGCGTCCGCCGTCCACCGTCTACGAATTCAACTAGTCCATGCGATAAACGTAAACCGTCGACGCAACGTCAACGGTTGATTTCAACTAGTCCGTCCATTCAACGCCCATCCCTAACGCCGGCTACTTTTGTCAGTATCTAATTCTTCTCCTTGTAGTGCAATCTCCTATCGGAGATCTATTTTTACCGCCGGACGGAACAGTTCAAAGCATTGTCAATGTTTACCTGTTTGTAAATGACGCTATCCTTCTGTCCACCTTCTTTTATTTTTGTCTTTGTCTAGCTCCTTCTAATCTTAAATTTATATTTCAGTATTTAATTAACTTATATTTCTACTGAATGAGCATGAATTGAGCGACCCACAGATTGCTGCAAAGGCAGATTCTTTCAGTACGAGGAACCGCGACGTCAGACAGCGATCGTCCATAGATAAATACTAATACCATAGATGGGAACTGAATTTTGGAACATTTGACAGGTACTGCGTGCAACAAGGGTGTATAGTATTATATCGTCCCTTTAGAGATCAAACTTGCTAACCGTAAGTTGGGCAAAATGAGTTATGAATTCAAACATTCCTATTTTTCCATCTCTTTTCTAGGTAATCTGTAAGTGAATATTCCGTGTCTATTTATAGTAATTTAGTGATAAAAAACACAATTTGAACATTTTCAATAATATTAAAAATGGCAAAATTTACTACAAAAGGAATGAAGTTTTACCTTTTTTTTTAAAATGATAAGCGGGATTAACAGAACGCAGGTATTTTTCCATAATCCTTGAATCTTCTTCAATTTAACTCTTAATTCTAGATAAGTGTGGTAAATGAATGGTAACACAAATTGTTTTAATATGCGATGAAAAAAGCGTTCAAATGAGCAATGCGGACAGATTAAAATATCGTTGCGGTGTTAACGAGACAGAAAACGACTGACTGTTGCATTAAAGAGCTCTTGTAGAACTAGTCTTTTCCATGTCTGATGGTCGAGGTTAGGTTACTTTTTAATCTCCGGTGTGCTGATTTTGCATCGGATGTATACTGTCAGTCCTGACTTCCATTCTTCCTGTCTTTCTTTTCCCCTTTTGGGAGGGGTTTATTATCTTTTATTTTTACTGTCCTGTCTTCCACTTGAAGTATCCACTGCGGCCACCGTGGGATTTTGTATTTTATTTTATAGTATTAATTTCTTATTATTATTTTCATCATTATTGTATTTCTTTGATTTTGTTTTTTATAATTCTGTAATTTGGTTAATTTGGTTACTGTTTTCTTTCTATGTGTTTTACATTATCCTTTTTACTTTGTTTCTAATTGTATTTTTCTTTTGTATATTTTTATTTTCCTTTATGTATAATAATTTGTATTCATGTATTTTCCCCTTTCTATAAAGACATATCTTAAGGCGGGGACAGTGAATGGCTTTGTTCGAGCAGCCGAACCACCTCGCGTGGTTTATACAACCGGTGCGGTGCAGCACGGTCCTGCTTGTTAGTTGAAAAAATGTCAACCTGGAGACGATTGAGTAGGACCGATATGGAAGCTTTTACTCTTAGAGCGGTCCTGGATAAGCGGTGGGTACCATTCACTGTTACATTTGCGGTGATAAGAATATTTTCGGAGATTGATAGATAGGCGTTTGCGGCAAAAGATGGAGGATATTGATTTTTAGGTACAGATTCAAAGGAACAAAAAGGACAGGAATGATGAGTATGAGCAGATTTTATCCCAATCGCGGTCCAAATCAGCCACACCTCCCCCTTCCCCCTTCATCAACATATCGGCCAAACCAACTAGTATAGTATAGAAAATAAATAAGAGCGTTGAATAGTTTTGGAACATTTTTGTATACTTCTACTTAACTAAATAAAAATACAACTGGCCGTATTCTAAAAAATAATATTTTTACTACCCCAACGCTCAAAAATAGACAAGACGTAGATTTAGTTATCCACCATAGCCGACTATACTGTCAAGCAAATAGCAATGGCCGCATAGGCAGAAGAGAAACGAAAGTAAACTGAATGCAGTGGAGATGAGATGCCTTAGGGCCGGTTGTTTCAAGTTGGATTAAAGTAAGCGTTCTTTTAAAGCATAGATTTTTACGTTCTCCACCAATCAGACGATCCGTTTTCATAAAAATCTATGCTTTGATCGACCGCTTACTTTGATCGAACTTGAAACAACCGGGCCTTAGGGCCGGTTGTTTCAAGTTGGATTAAAGTAAGCGTTCTCTTAAAGCATAGATTTTTACGTTCTCCACCAATCAGACGATCCGTTTTCGTAAAAATCTATGCTTTTATCGACCGCTTACTTTGATCGAACTTGAAACAACCGGGCCTTAGACGTTTGTGAGATAAATCCATTTATAATAGAATAAAGAATAAACATGTTAGGAATTAATGGAAAGCTGATCCTAGCAAAGTTAATATAATTAAAAAGCGTTGCTCAGATGTTTTGGGCATATGCAGCGAGACAAGAAAGATATACGACGCAAGTGTTGATGGGGCCAGAAAGAGAGGGTGACTGTGAAAGACGTGGCATGTCCAGATTAACCAGATACTGGAAGATGGTCCTGTTAGTAGCCTCATCAATAGTCGAGTTTGCATACGAATATGCATGAATGTGAATGTGTTGCTTTATCCTCACTTTACCCTCACGGAAACAGCGTGATGTTAAGTAAAAAAGTAAGTAAGTAGGAACGTTGAATATCGATTCATTAAGATCGCTCACTGACATCTCTATGGCCGCCGTATTCAGAGCTTAAGCCAATTAGCGACGAGCTTAGATTCTTACCAAAACTTCAACAAAGCTGTTTGGAATGGCGACGAGCCAATCTGGAAGAAGTTCATTTGCGTGATATTTAGCAAATCTATCTACCTTGAATAATACGATTTTCAAATACAGTGACAGTGTTGACCATAGATACACCGTTGTGACAGTTTTGTGGAGTGAAGTAATGTCCCGGATGACGGTATGCCGATGTTGTTTGTCAACACACTTGAAAACAGTATTTTCTGCAGAATGTTCTGCATTTTTAGAAAACATAATCGGATCCCAGGTAACACAAGTTGTCGATCTTTTCGAAAAATAAAATAAATCATATTATGATTATCTACCAATACTAGAATTTAATATAGTTGTATGGAGCCCTCATTACGCAGTTCACATGAGTAATACAGAGAAAGTCCTAAGTAAGTTTCTTAGATTTATCAATTATAAACATAACATACCTTCAAGTAATATTGATTACAATATTCTTAGATCTTTTAGCAGTCTTGATAAACTAGAGACTAGAAGAATAGTGACGGATTTTTTCTTTTTACACAAACGAAAATCGACTGTCCTCAATTACTAGAACGTATCTGCTTGCGTGTTCCGTCTCGCAAAACTAGAAGTCATGCAGGTTTTGCCGTGGAAACTGCATCCACCAACTATATCTTTAATTCCACACTGCAAAGGCTTCTTAGACTAGCAAACAGAAATCAATAGTTATGGAGATATGCGACTTCAAATTTTGCATTTGTCTGTGAGACGTACCGTGACAGATCTAATATTTAGGATCTAATATATACAGGATCATATATAACATGATTGATTGCGCCCAGATTGTTAGTCTGATCGACTTATATGCCCCATCGAGGTCATCAACACACAGTGCATTATTCTATTATAGTGGAAATGTCAGAACTAATGCATTAGCAAACTCTGTAATCCTCAGACTACACTCATTAGGGAATGAACATGCAGAGGCGGCTGACATTTTTGCTGATAATATAACTGTGTATAGGACAAAGTTGATACAATTCCTTACATCTCAACTAAATGGAAATGGATAATAAATTTTTATTTTTTCTTCTTACTACTTAAACTTCTCTTTTTAATTTACACAAATCTATAAGATGTACTTGAATCTTTTTAACTGCAATCTAAATTTACACAAATCTATTATCTGCACTTGAATCTTTTAACAGCAATCTAAATTTATACAATTTTATTATATGTATTTGTACCTTTTCACTGTATATCTGTCTTATGTTATTTTTTAAATTTATATTTTATAATAGCCCATAAGGGCCTTAAATAAATAAATAATTTATATATCCAGAATTTGCTTTCCATCAGCATGATTGACCCATACAGTGTCTCTAAGGCATCCGGAGATAACCGCTGCTATATTTGTCTACTCTTATATATAAATATATAAATCCTTTTTATATTATCAGCTCCATGAAGCAGTTGCTGACGTGCAGATATGCTTCCGGTGTTATCGGATGGTAAAGAAGTTCTCAGAGTTTCGAAGTATGTGCCTGAGGGCTGGTGTGGTCTTGGAGCAGTACCTCAGCCGGGAGAATTACTCGGTGAGTATCAACAAATTACTTGGATTGATAAAGGGGGCACTCTTTAATATTTGGGTCATTATACATACGAGAGCGAGTCAGAAACGATCTACACCTTCGAGGTTGTCATACAGTTGGTAAGATTGCGGCTGCGTGTGAGAAAATCGATCCCGATCGCGTCATTTGTCTTCCGGCTATTTTTGTGCCAGATGAGCAAACAGGACGCTCGTCCATCGCAATATTCTAAACACCTTATTATTATACAGAGAGGTCACATATACACGGCAGAATATCACATAAAACTATACACAGAAGATTCTGAACGGCCGTGAAAACTTAAGGACATTTTTACCTTATTATTATCCATGAAATGCTTTTTTATGGCGAGTAAAACGTTTTTATTGTATGAATGAATTATTGTATTCATGAAATACTATGATGTGACTATAAAAAATTGGACATAAACATACGTTGTGTCCATTTAAATGAATGAAGAAGACAGCACCCCAAAAAATACATAAATTAGTTAATTTTTACTATTGACAATTTCTTGCCAAAGTTCTACAAGTTTTTCGATGCCTCTACGACAAAACCCATCTGGTCTTGGCTTGAAGAAAGTTAGCAAGAGACAGAGAGGTGTCGAAATTGCTCACTTTTGTCTGCTTGATATTCCATCTTGAAGGCCCTAATCAAAATAAAATAAATGTAAAAACAAACACAATATCTTGTAGAGCAGAATATTTTCTTTTAAATGAAGTATAACCTTTATCATCTTCTGGTTTGTGTCTTCTAGGGCACAATGCCGTGTTTTGATGACCTATCTGGCCGACGTTTCGGATCCCATTTCAGGGTTCATCATCAGGGCCGATATGCTGATGATGGACCCTGAAACGTCGGCCAGAAAGGTCGTCAAAACACGGCATAATATCCCAGAAGATTCTGAGTGGCCGTGAAAACCTAAGAACATTCTTAACCTTTACCAATTTGTTTTAATTTTGGCGCGCATTTTAAAATTTGAGTACTGATGTGTTAACACCTAATACTTTCGATTGATTTATCATATTTTCTTATAAAAGTATGTCGATAAAAAGTAACGCGAATCCGTGTGACGGCGCTCTTCGATCGTCTGAATTCACTCTCGCGCTCGAAAGAGGCTCTTTCTAAAAATATGCGATACTTCACAGGACTGTCCGGAGTTTATCAAGAGAGAGAGGGAGCGTTTATCCATCGGCGTCCAGCCTTCCTTGTCTGGCACGCTGTGCGTAGACGCGTCACCAACGGACGGCACTGGCGTCGCGGTGTACAGCCACGGCGCGGAGTTACGCAAAAACGTCTCAAACGACAAGCAGCTCGACGTCAAGGTGGAACTTGACGTCGAAAAAACCACCGACAAAAGCAGCTTGTACAGTATTTGCGACGACGTTCACACCGACATGGACGTGGTGGACATCTTCGAGGATATTATTCTTGGTAAAGTCAACGGCGGCGATCTGGAAGGCCAGGGAATCGAGTTCCTGTCTGTGGCGGAAGATATCTGGAGCGTTGACGCCGATGATGGTCCCAAAGAGAAAGGTAAACGTTACACGACTCAGACGCGCGTGTCAAACCATCCCTGGTATGTTCTTTCAAGTGAAAGCTTGCTTATCAAGAACTCACTTCCAAATTGTATTTACTGATTTGCGACAGACTTTACAATTTATTTTATCATTGAGTCATTATTTATTATTAATTTATCATAAAAAGTGAATTGTGTAATTAGATCATATTCAAAATGTTCAAAAAGTATTTATACTTTGTACTCTAATGTCGCTCTAGGACCATGATGACCATAAGTAGGGTCAATAATGATCTTTTGACGGTCTGTTTGTTAAAAAAATAAAATAGATATTTCTGATTTTTTAATTCTGTAACTTGCAGACTGTCACTAATTACGTTAATGACTCTGATAGATAGTCTTAGTATGATATTGAAGTAGATTGTAAAAATATTTCAGACGGTAAAATGTTGCAGGATACACTATTTATGGTTGAGAAATTAGACACGAAAGAATATAAAATTAAGTGTATATCGATTTATAAGATAAAGGAGATGTAAGTCACCGCACAAGTACAGAGTGCGTGGGTTCCAAGGTCAACGGAGACTCGCATGTGAGATGCGACAGCCCTCGACCTAAGCGAGTATGCGAATTTCGTTTGTAGTAGGAAAAATTGACTGAATCAGTGAATTTATCGACTGATTCCTTTTTTCCTCAACAGATATTGTCATCATAAAAATAATAACCTAATTGATCATCCTTTTCCATTAGAACACAATTTTATTCTTCTTTAGAGTCTACAAAGACACCAAATAGCTGTAATGAATATCTTGTAAAAAGATCCGAAAGTTTCTTAATCTATAGTGCAATTTCTGTAGTCTTGTATTTGTGAATTATTATATAACTATTATTAATCTCCATAATAATTTGTCTTTAAAACATTTATATCGAACTGCTTTTACGATATAATTATTTAAATCAGTTAAATCATACGATATTTCAATTATAGAACATGTTTAATTTTGATTGCAGTTTGTAAGGCGAAACGTCGCACAAAAACGAGATTCAACAATATCAAAAAACATGAAAAAGTCTTCAATTGTAAACCGAATCAAGAAATAAATCTAGATCTCGGAATAACAGGGAACATCGGGACAGATGAAGTGCTAGACAACAATCGCATCTCACCGCGTGCGGCCAAGACTCTCCCGAATCTGTGCGTCTGTTGCGAATGTGGAAAGAAATTCACTCGACCGTGTTTCTTAAGAACCCACATGTGGTTGCACAGCGGTAAGAAGAACTACAATTGCGAAGTGTGCGACAGAGCATTCGCCGCGGCGAGCCAGCTGAAGAGGCACAAACTCGACCACACCGGAGAGCGTCCTTACGCTTGCGAAGAGTGTGGAAAGACATTCAAGCAGGCCAGCACTCTCAAAGGCCACAAGAGAACGCACCTAACAGAGAAACCGTATCCCTGCGACACGTGTCCGTCTACCTTCTCTCAAGAAAAGAACCTTCGAATACACCGCAGACGGCACACGGGAGAACGGCCGTATTCCTGCGATAAATGCGGAAAATCTTTCGTAGACAAATGCTACTTGAAGCAGCACGCGAAAATCCACACGGATCAGATAGCCTACACGTGCGACGTTTGCGGTTTGTCCTTCGCGCAGCTGTCCAAGCTCAACTACCACAGGCTGAGCCACGAAGAAGAGAGGCCGTTCTCGTGCGAAGAGTGCGGAAAGACCTTCAAACTCGTCGGCCAGCTGAACAACCACAAGGGGACGCACGCGCGAGAGAAGCCGCACGCCTGCGACGTCTGCGGACGCGCCTTCCGCCTCGCGAGCAATCTCAAGGCCCACAGGCGCGTGCACACGGGCGAGCGTCCGTACACGTGCGGCGTGTGCGGGAATTCGTACACGGAGGCCGGGTACTTGAAGAAGCACAGGCGCATCCACACTGGGGAGAGGCCGTTTTGTTGCGACGTCTGCGGGAAATCTTTCGTGGAGACTTGCACACTGCGCAGGCACAAGCGCGTGCACACGGGGGAGCGGCCGTTCGGCTGTGAAGAGTGTGGGATGCACTTCAAGCAGTCTGGCGGCTTGAAGAAGCACGAGCGGAAGCACGCCAGTGAAAAGTTGGCCGCTGTAGACAAGTGGAAGGCTTCAAAAGCAGCGCTGATGCTGTGAGAACGTCCAGAGAGCCGCTTGTTGGAGACATCGGTCACTCAGATTACATCTGTTAAGTGCAGAAAAGGGGCTGTGTAATCTTTCAGTATTTCAGGAAATGGTTTCGTCAATCTTCTGGTGAATGTAGAACATATTGGCCGTGGGCAAGAACGAACTGGGGTATAAATATGCACTGACCTTTATAGGTAATTTGGCTGTGCTGAAAGCGGAATATTTTACGTAATTGATTGCAAATCTGCGATTGCTCACAGTAATATAGCATTTTATGTAGTGATATATTTAGATCGCGTGGACTTTTGTTTTTAATTTGTGATTTTTATAATTGTATGCTGAATTATTGAATATTTATAAGTATATCCTTAGTAGTCGGTTTATTCGTTCTATTCTAAGATGCTTGACATTCGAATTAGTTCTTTTGTATTAAACATAAAGTCGATAATCACACAACTGTACAATTATTTCTGTTTTTTGAAGCTATGCATCTTCAAGAGCGTTGGAGGTGAAATTTTAGTTGTGCAACGAAATGCGCGCGCATGATGCGACAAAAGTTATCACACCATGCAGTTATTCAATACAAATCTGTTAGCTTTACTACTGGCATCTGGCGAAATCCTCTCGATGGATGTCGCCGCTTCGCTGAATGTCTGTCTCTTTGCCGACTTAGAACAGGGATCTTTAATCTGCGGATATCTCTTTAGTTATCAGTTTTTGCAGACTGGAGTGCCATAATAACACATTTTTAAAAAATTCAGCAAAAACGCGTTTCTATTAAATCACTCTTACGGTGTGCCTATCTTGACACATAAACAAGTAAGACATTGCAATCTATATGAGCACAAACATGACTTAATACATTTGACAGTGCTCAATCATCATACACACGTTACCTCCGTGTGCTAAAAATAAAAAAACTAACCCATAAAAAACAAGTTTTTATTATACTCCCTTTCTCATTGAATCGGCTTTAGTGCCTACTGCACGCGTAGGGGTCATTACTCATCTGTAATGATTCCAATTTGAAAAAAAACATTAAAATTTCGATAAATCCAAAATTATGCTATAATTATTATATTTTTTTATTAATATGTTAGATCATTTTTATCGTCGCCACGAGTCTGCCTGCAAAGTTTCAGCTCGATTGGATCACGGGAAAAGGGTTCAAATCGATCCAATGTTTTTCCGGCAGACAACAAACCGCAGAAGCTACGAGTTAAAAGTAAGTAAGAGTAAAAATTGAGCGAGTCATAGAGTGGTCGCAAATGATGTGTGACATCTTTTTTCAGTGACGATTCGGTAAAGAAGTCTGCGGCCTCTCATGAACCGGGCGTAACGATATTATACATCAAAAATTTCAAAATAATTTATTTATTCATGCTCGCAGACAAAACCTGAAAATCGCGTGAAAAAATCCCAAAAACCGGTTTCGAGCCAAAATGATAGGTAGGTACCCTTAAACATGCATGTGAATATATATCACATAAAAAAGACTTATATAGATAAAAAAAACAACCAAATTTTGTCAGAATTAAAAAAATATATGTTGCACACTTTTTTTCGTAGAACAGTTTTTTTCTAAGCCAAAGGTATCCAGAGATATTAGAAATCTAATTTCAACACAACCCTGATTTATCGAAATTCACCTTTACTTCCGCCGCCTAATGTCAAAGTTGAATGTGACGAATAAAATTAATAAATTCGAATTCGGAACATTTTTTCATTCACTTCCATAAACCGAGCGTAAAGCACATAAAAATGCCAGTCTGGCCGCGAAAGAGTAGGACCAACGATGGGAGCTTTACATAGTTCATGAAACTGTTATGAATAAGCGGTGGGTCCACTGTTGCTAACCCTGTCGTATAATATAACTGTATATGACCGCAAGAAAAACTGTAGAAAATCATAAATGTAAAAAAAAAACCCTCAAAATTTACAGTTTTCGTCGGTTTCGATAAAAGAGTTAAAAATAGGAATGTACGATTTATACAATAGTTTATAAAAATATCAGGTAGAAGGTATGCTGCAGAAGTGATCCACCCTTGACCTCTGAATTGGCAAAAACTTGTTTATATAATTTAAAGTACACTTTAATATAATATTTATTTTCGTAACTACTTAAATTCTTATCTTAATTTTGTATGTATATTTTCTTTTCTTTTATATTTAGGTATTCCTATGATTTACTTTATTATTATTGATCTAATTTCATTATTATGCTTATACTTTCTTCAATTGTCATTTTTTAATATTACATAAATATCATATGAGAATAACTGCCACAGAACAGGTTTTTACCTAGTATGGCAGTTATTAGTAACTTGTATTAACAAATGAAAATAAACAATAAAAATAAACAAATAAATAAACAAACGATCTTGGAAAAATCATCGATTTTGACAAGATAAATCGTCCATAGGTCTTTCCTTGCATCTGCTACCCTGAAATTGTACATTTGTTTCAAAATTTAAAAAGACAATTTCGACTGATTTATTTTAAAAGGGTAACGCGATTTTTATGAAATATACATACAATAAGAATGTAAAAATGTGTGCATTATGGTAAAACAAATCTAGATTTGGAAGATTAAACTAAAAACTGAGATGACTTTTAAGAAACTGTAAATCTACAGTTGTAACTGTAGTGGGTTACAGTGGGTGGGTCGCCGTTCTCTGGTGTTGCCAGCAGGCACGACTCGCCACAATATGTGACAATAAAGGGGAAACGGGAGAATTGTATTATCCACTTGGTTATAATTATTACTATATTTATTATTAAGATAATTTACTATGTATGTACAAATAAGTTAACTTACTAGCTAAATTTGTGTAAACAAAATGACATCCCTTCTAAAGATTACATTTTATGTTTTGCATTTTGAATAATGTAGATGACAAATTAAGATAAGTTATATCTCACAAAGATGAAGCTATGAAAATGAGAAACGTGTGTGGAAGTCTTTTTATACGATGGTCCAGGGCTTAGAAACACGTTGTAGCGATACTCTCAAATAAAAGTATTGAGAAAACATTCATAATTGAAGGGAACGTTGCATCAAAGTTTTCGATAATTCCTATTTGACAGTTTTATCTCTGGCGTGAGTCTTCTTGTGCCTCTTCAGGTGCTGCGATCTGTTGGTGGAGTAGCTACACTCGTTGCAGGCGAAGGGTTTCTCTCCCGTGTGGATCATGGTGTGCGTCTTGAGCCCGCACGACGTGGAGAACGACTGGCTGCAGAAGTCGCAGGGGTACGGCTTTTCCCCCGTGTGAATCCGCTTGTGCTTCTTCAGGTAGCCGGCCTCCGTGTAGGTGTTGCCGCAGATGTCGCACCTGTACGGCCGCTCGCCCGTGTGGATTCGTCTGTGGGTCTTCAGGTTCCCCCCCAGCGCGAACGAGTGCCCGCACACGTCGCAGGTGAAGGGCTTTTCTCCGGTGTGGACCCGGTTGTGCCGCTTCAGCTCCGTGGCGAGCTTGAACGACTTGCCGCACTCTTCGCAAGAAAACCTCTTCTCGCCCGTGTGCCTCAGGCTGTGATTGTTCAAAGTGCCGAGCAGCGAGAACGAATCTCCGCATACATCACATATAAACGGTTTGAGCCCCGAGTGTACGATGTGCATGTGCTTCTTGAGGTCGCCGTCGCGCCGAAACGTTTTAACGCACTCGAGACAGGAGAAGGGTTTTTCGTTTGAGTGGCTTATTAGGTGACGTTTCAAGAGGCACGGCAGCTTGAAGACTTTGCAGCATTCTTTGCAAGTGAGTTTTTTGTCCACGCTCTTTTTTTTTTTCTTCTTGAGCGCGCTCTTGTCCCTCTTCGCCTCGGGTGTGAACGGTTTTTTGATCTTTTTAATGATCTTTGGGCCGCCGATCAGGCTGCTAAGCGACAGTTTTCGCTGAAGGCGCTTCTCTCTGCAGTGCTTGCGGTGGCGAAGTAAGAAGCTCAATTTGGTGAACGTGACGCGGCAGTAGTCGCACATGCAGTTTTTTTCTGAAACGAATAAAGTTAATGTTATTTATTTAGGTACGCCCGCGTTTCTTGGTGGATCCAATGTCGAAGAATAAGTTCCATTCGATCTTCAGATATCAACCAAGTTAAGGGCGCTTAAAATTTTAATTAGTTGTTGAAAGGAAAAAGTAAATAATTTAAAAAAAAACAGTGCAATCGCTTATTTCTCGTACATAACTTATTATATTCTGGGAAATTTTTTCACTTCAATAGTGTGTGAACTGTGTTATTCACATATTCAACTAGTTTTTACTTAAAAACTTATACTTATAATGCAATGCAAAGATTTAAGCATATTACTAACCAGGTATCTCTTCTTGCGGGCAAAACTCTTTCTTCACATCATCCAAACGAGTTCTACCATCACCCTCACTAGTGACAACATCCACAGGACTTTTCTCGCTGTTCACTACATCGTCAGTGGTCATTCTCAAACCGCCCGACTCACTTTTATTCACATTATTATTGTCAAGTTCCTCGTCACACCCCGCGTCACCTGCAGCTTCGAATTCATCATCTGATTCCACCTTCACAACCGGCTTTTCGGCTGGAGTCACATCCTGGGTGTGATTGGTAAGACGGTCGAACGACAGGGTTTTCACTTGACTTGGTGCGGGATCGCCGTCGCTCGTTTTAACATCAAGGCAAACAACATTTGAGAACGAAAGCAGCGAGTGTTGGTATACTTTGTTGCATTCTTCTTTGAAGCGCTCGAAATCAAACTAGAAATTAAAATGTGGAAAATGATTAAGGTATTGTATAGAGATGGGAATTGTCTTAATATTGGAATGGCATGCTAAAAAGAATTTACAAGTCCGAATTCTTTGTAAATGTCATAACACTATCGACACATCGCGGACGGCTTATAACAATCTACAAACGTCCAGAAACGCCTGGAAAAACCAAGAAGCAACGAGGACCCTCTCCTAAACACTAGAATAATCTAGAAAGTACGAAAGTACGTGAAGGATGCGGTTGTCAGCTTGACTGACTGACTCTGACTCTCAGCGACAAGCTACCGAGGATGTGGCCAAGATCGCCGAGCTCATTGCGAGCCGCAGATCATCAGGGAGCCCGCTGCAGCGGCGCTGGTTTACGGATTGGACACAAATTTCAAGGGCTATCGGAGAGTGCTCGTCTTTGACCTTCCACTTATCGATCTGGAGTGCTGATGAAGGCTCTCTATTTGAAGTATAGGTCACGGCCGGGGACACACATCTGGGAGGAAAAGGTTTTGACAAGCGACTAGTGAACCATTTGGCTGAGGTGTTTGAAAGAATGTTCAAAAAAGATTTGCGTGGAAAACCTTGTGCATTGAGTTGATTACGGATAGCGGCTGAGCAAGCCAAGAGAACACTTTCTTCCAGCACAGAAGCGACCATTGAGATTGGCGCCATGAAGGGATACTAAGGTGACGCGATGATTCCTTCGAAACATCCGGCTTCTACATATTGACCGTAAATTGTTTTTGTGTGTACCTGCTGTATGACATTATTTTCAAGGTTCAACATTCTTTTAGTGTCTGTTTTAATTATAATAATTTTTAAACGACGAAAGAAAGAGAGAATAAGACTGGATTCGGACCTCTCCCTTCTCGCGCTGCTTCATGTGGAACTTGAGGACTGTCTCGGCCCGCAGGCACAGGTCGCGGAAGCTGCTCATCCTCCTCAGGGTCTGCGCGCAGTTGCGGCACAGCCAGCTCTTGCTGTCTACGCAACGCTGCAGAAGAAGAAAAAATATGAATTTTATCAAAATGTTCATTAACAGAAAATATCTGTACCTAATCAAATATTATTGACGCGAATAGCAATCAATTTTAATTTATACAAATTATAGATATTTCACAGAGACGAATATTTGGGAAGCATGTATTTATTGGGTGTCCATAAGGATAATCATCTGACTTGGTTGGCTTAAGTGATCACTTTACACGCACTAATCGCATGCAAAACAAAGTTTTATATATCGTCGCTGTATATATAATTAAGCCTATGTGCCGTCTTAGTACATTTTGAGATAAACAAATGAAACTGTTTTAAAAAATAATTGCACAGACTAGATTTATAAAAAATATTTTAAATAATTACTAGGCAGACTTGCCAGATGAACGGCATTGTTATTTTTAGTATATATGAAAAATTGACAAATTGATTCATTCATCTGAGAATGTATTAAACGGCACATAGGCTTAATTATATATACAGCGACGATATGTTAGACTAAACTAACTAGTTCACACAATTTATGTTCCCATCTACTCCCATTCTTCGTCATCGTATTCGTAAGTTCCCCTTCCCACCCCTCCTAAGCATAATATAATGTAACCAAAAATTATACCGTACCGTATTTAATGTTTATGTAAAAATTCTTGTAACTTTATATAGGTACATATATTGTAAAAGCCCACTAGGGCGTTGATAAATAAAAATATAAAAGGTAAGGTGCTAAATAAATCTTCAATTGATCAAGTAAGAAATCGCAAAAAATCAAATAATACCTCTTTTCCCCTAAACACATCCAGGAGAGAATCATAACTGTTTTCCAACGACAATACGTCGTTATCCGCGCATAGACAACACCTGCAGACCTTCAAATCGACACAATTATTTAATCTGACACTGGCCGCCTCCATATTCTCCATTTGTAACCAACCGTTGATTCAAACGACCACTTAACACACGTGAAACTTGTTTATTTTACGTGAATCCGACAGCGATACGTAATAATGACAGCCCATCTTTTGACATATCCACAAGCAATATTTAATCAATATTCTGTAGCGCTGAGATAAAAATGTCTGTACTCCTAGTGAGTTTGTAACGTATTTTTTTCTATGGATTCGTAGACGTCAAAATAATGCCACGTAATGAAGTTCCTACAAAATGACAACTGTCAACATTTGCAGATGTTGTTTGTCGTCTGATGCCGATTTGATCGTAGCTGGAAAATGTCTCGATCTTCTTTTAGTGCTGACTGGGTCCAAGGTATTTGTCTATTTATTACTGACGTATGGAAGTGAAGGATTTGGCAAAATAATAATGCAAATCTATTTTTAATTATTTTATCTGTGCGGCGCCAGTTACCAACATTAAACCTACAGCGTTATCAAGCAAGAAGTAATTGTAATTTTGTGTCATAATTTATACAAATTTGTATAAATTAGAACACAAAACAGATATGTTAATACAAAACTATCAACAACTCAAAATCGCCCTGCATATGGTTTCTCGACTAATGTCATGAATATGCCCTTGCTTTGATTATTTCAATAGCAAATTTTCTTGTGTAGTTGAGTGTCCTGATTTCGAAAATGAAATGAAATTAAGTCGGTTGCTATTATTATTTTTTTTTAATTTTCACCATATATTTTGATATCAAGACGCTTTATCCAAGGGTAACGTTAGTCTAGAATAAACATAGACAAGAAAGAGCGAAATGAATACAGGAACTTGTATTTATGGACTAGGTTAGTTAGGTTTAGTTATATAAAAATAGGTAGACCTCTTTTCATATAAAAAAGACAATCGAATTAGTATATGAAAGCCGTGCGTACGAAGCACTTTGTTTCGTTCAATGATATAATAAACTGTAGATACGTTGCAAGCGTGAAATTTTGGCAACTCAAAAGTAAGGTAATTGCCTTACTTACATTCGTTATCGAACGGACCTTCGTTGTGATCGGGCGCGACACTACGCCAAAACAAAGGCCCGGAGAAAAAGGAACAGAGTATCGTAAACTATTGTAAGAATGAGTATGTTATTTTAGTCATTGTGACTTCAAATTACTTGATTTTTCTACCTACACGCAGAGGGTTTGTGAAATAAGTGTGATGTGATTTGTTGTCTCTTCCAATGCAATATTTGCTACATATGAAAGCCGGCTAGTATGGGAATAACGTGTCTATATACGTCAATGGTTGTGTCGGTGTTTATACCCGTAAATAACAATACAACGAATCAATGTGCATCGTACGCGTGGCTTACGCATACTAATTCGATTGTCTTTCTTAAATTAAAAGAGGTCTAGCTTAGGTTTATTTTATGGCTATCAAATTTGGATCCTAACGGAGAGAATGAGAGCAGGCTACCGAGATAAGTTTTCTAAGGGGGGGTAGCGGGGGGACATTGATTGACAGAGCGAGCGATTGCCGACATGAGGCACACACTCGGCATGGAGCCCCTCCTCCTCAATATAAAAAATGGAAAAAAGCAAAATTTATTTTCGACCACTGGGAATGTACAAACGGATAAAAAAAGGTTGTGCTTTTTGAACAAAAAATTGCCGGTGGTAAATTTTAATTATTAAATCTCTCAGTAAAAAAAGAACACATTTCTTATCTTGTTGAATTATTCGTATTGGTATTCGCCGAATAGTAGGCTTGATATTCGTATTCGTGAAAGTAGTATTCGTTGCTCATCACTAATGCTGATGCCCGAAAGACAACAGGAGATAGGTTGGCCGCGGATTGGTCAATCGCAGAAGTTCGGAACAGTCATTGAGCCGTGTTTCAGACGAGCCCTCCTTGCGGTGGTCACATCTGGATCTGCCGCTTCTGCTCTCGAGCGCTGAAGAAGTTCTCCGTCTTTCGGGAGCTGTGCCTTCAGGCTGACGCCGTGCTCAGGAGGTGGAGAGGGAAACAGGTATACATTCCGCTTCTTATCATCCTATACACTCAAAAGTCCAAAATGCGGTTATTATATCTTTAATTCCCCACTGCAGAGGCTTCCTAGACTAGCGAACAGATACGAGCAACTGGACGTCTTTGCCAATGACTGTATACACGTGATAATTAAATAGTATAAAGACCATCTTACAAGTTTCCACAGAGTTAACATGTTATGTATTAACATATAGCAACAATAAATTCAGTTATACAAAAAAAAAACAAAAAAGTGAAAGTTTTAAGTCAAAGAATTAAAGGTAAAAGGGGAATCAGGAACGGATAAGAAAGGATAGATTTACTTAGTAAATATCAATCTAAGATGGTAAAATTATTAAAAAAAGCTACCTACCTCAGAACAGGTATTAATATATATCTAGCGAGGTAGGTTGTGGCCGAGAGGCCTGCTACATATTATCCTAATTTATTTGTATTCCATCAACAATTAAATGTATTTTGTCCAATAAACGATGACTTATCGGCAATGGAATGAAAATGAATAAAAAAATATTATTGCTTATCATTATTTTGTTTCTATGTATTTTATCTAAGTAATGATAAAAATTGTGCATATACTCTTTCATAACTAGAAGTTGTGCAGGTTTTGCCGTGGAAACTGCAACTACTAACTATCTCTTTAATTCCCCACTGCAAAGGTTCCTAGACTAGCAAACAGATACGAGCAACCGGACGTCTTTGTCAATAACTGTATATTCAAACGTATATTGAAAGGTGTATTGAAAGATTACTAGTATTTATCGAATTGGACTTAAATAATTGATTTGTATTTGTATGTATATTTTTTATTATAATAATACTTTCAAAGCTTGCGCTATATCGTTTCACTCTACATTATTACTTTTTTTGTTTTAAAATTTCTATTATATTATATTTTTCATATGCCTCTGTTTTTTATATACTTGATTTTTACTTTATATTATATTTTTCCTTATATTCCACTTTATAAATACAAATGTAACAAAGATGTAACAAAAATGCTAAAACTTGGCCAACTATAAAAAATATCTTTGTATCTAAATTATATTATTATTATATTCCTATATTGAATCATGTTAAAATATTATCCATAAACTTTTTAGGTTTCTATTATATTTTAAATAAATAAAAAATATATGTATATTTCTATCTTTATTTTAAGAATTTTTTTCCACTTTATGTCATTATTATGTTTACATGTCATTATTATTATTTTTCTTTAAACTATATATTATGTTAAATTCTGTTAATGTACACTTAACCTATCTGTTGTAAAAGCCCTATAGAGCGTTAATTAATAAATAAATAAATTACGCATCCCTTCGTCATTGTATGCATCGAAGGGTTTGAAAGCTATCGTTTAATGTTGCACCCCGATCGGACTTACGGTTCACAATACACGGAGCCCCGAAATCGACTGAGCGTGCCGATTCCCACAGCTTACGCATCCTTTCGCGAACCACGCAGAGGGAGACTAGTGCAGTCAAAAGAAAACTCGCATCTCAATCCATTGGCTGTGACAACTGATGTATATGTATAAATTGTTATACCGTGCCTTGTCTCGCTTTGAGAATCTGTATCGAGACAACCAAAGTTCACAATGTATCAAGCATGCGTCTGCAGTAAGAACATTGAAGCATGACTTGTATGCAAACATATATATGGTAAAAAAATCGAAATTAAATATTTATCTGGCAGAATATTACGAAATACTAAAATCTGAAAAATGTGTCAATTATTGTGATAGGAATATTACGAAATATGTCTCTTATTTCGACTTATTTTCAAAATATATGCTTAGGAAAAGTTATGATTTAACGTTCTCACTGCACGCCTCTGGTATATAGATTGACGTATGTCTGAGCGTATGAAAGAGACGGGAGATAGAGAGGGAAATGGGATTAAAAGGGACGCGCCGTAGAGGCGCGCGCCATCACGAAAGCACGCACTTGGAGAGCTATTCAGTATGAAATAAATAGACCTTGAAGAACATTCTGGACTTTCACTGAGAAACCCAGACTTCCCGACGAAAAATCCTTTCCAGGCAAATGTATCAAATACAGCTAATCTTACCTGCCGAATCGGCTCTGCTTTCAATAAATACTAGTTTGCGCAGTGCATCAATACCTAGTCTGCTCACTTCTTTAAACATAATTCCATTCATTAAGATAATTTATAGATGTCTCAGAGATACTAGGCTATTTATATAGCAAAGCATGGAAGTCTTTATTGGGTGTCCGCAGGGCCTACGACCTGTCTTGGCAGGGCTAAGCGAATCGGTGAACGTTTCATTATGTTAAGTGATTCACAGGCCAGCCAAAACAGGTCGCAAGCCCTGTGAATGCATAAAAAAGTCATTTGGGCGGGTTTGTTGTATGTAGATGTTTTGGAAGAAAATGCCCACCCGTAAAAAGGTATCTTTTTGCGTCGGCACATGACGTGTATTGTATGAGTGGCGCGCGGCATGTGTGAGACGATTTAGCGGAGGTAGGATGAGTAGATGGATGCAGGGCGTAACTTGTACTCACGATTACCTGTGATATTTTATTGGAAACAATTTACAGATGTGGCATTGAGTACAGAGATTTGCTTTCCCATATAAAAGCTCCCAAAAAAATCTGTGAAATATAGTTTATCTATTTTATTAAACTAATGATTATCCCTCTGTAGAAAAAATCCGGTAATTTTGTTCTCAGAAGATACTTATAAAAATATTATTCCAGTCTACCGGCACTGTATGCTATCTAAGATATAAATGGCTAAAAACTTAGTATATATTAAAAGAACATAATTTTTTTGCTGCAGGTAAACTTGGACTACATCAAGAGAGAGCGACAGAAGTACAACATTCACAATGAACCATCATTTTCCAACACGCTCTGCATAGACGTGTGCACAGAAAAATCTGGTCCTTCGATGCGGAGTCTAGAAAACGTCGTTTCATTCTTTGGAAGTTTCGCTGTTCACAAGAACTACTCAGAAGACATGATTTTAATCCAGAAAGACGTCGAATCGAAGAGTTCCACGATCCTGGATTGTGCGAAAGACGAATTTAAAGGCAGCGACACCGAGGAGAGTTGCAGCGTATTCCAGCTGGACTCTGGAACTGAAGATACGTTGCACGAATTGGACGCGATCGCGGTGGAAGACCAGGGCACCAAGAGGAGAATCAGCGAGCACATCTCTAAGCAACTCGCAGAGGAAAGTATAGAAGATGTCGAAACAGGTGCGTTATTTTATTATTCATACATGATATTATTATTTCAATTCTGGAGATCGATTTGTTGTACGTTGGTCACCACTTTTGCGAGGATGCTGAAGGAGTCCGCCTTTACTCTACACCACTTCTGTGAAATCTCGCGGTTTATTTAATTGTAGATGAACAGAAATATATACTCACTAAAGGGTTCGCGATTGCATGGTTACTCAAGTAAGAGCGCATGCTCATCGGTACCGCGGCCGAGCAGAGAATAGTAATGAAATGCAGGTGGCCATTACTTGTGCCCGAGTGAGTGCTTCGTTCATATTGACCGACGGGAGTGATCAGAACTTTGTATATTATTATTTATAGTTCTAATATCCTACTTAAATGCATATAAGTGGATATTTTTTTATCCCAAATAAAATTAATACATTTTTATTTCATATACACCTTCACTTCGAAGAATGTGACTTTGCCAGCTGAAAATTATCACGTTGTCCCAGAAATTCCTTACACAATTAGCTGTGTAAACTTATTAATCGAAATTACTCTACCGCGGTTAAAAAAATCACTTTAAAAATCAATGAAAATGTAATTTTTATTACAGTGGGTGCAATAAAATGTTCTTTATATAAATCAGACAAACAAATGACTTTAAACCATTTGTTTTTCTGATCTAGAACTATAGAAACTGTTGGCTGAAACCATAAAAACTCTTTGTAAAGAAAGGCTGTTGTATCATTACCTATCCAGTAACTATTTTTTGTTTCACATTTCAGCTGGAAAAATAAACTGCAAATACTGCGAAATGGTGTTCACTAACCACACGTACCTGCCCGGCCACTACAAGTACTGCAAAGGGAAGAGGATCCAGCAAAAAGCGGCTCTCGTGGAGATGTTTAGAAAGGACGTCGCCATAGATAAAACTAGCGACACCTTGATAAACGAGGGAGAAACCTTTACGTCGAGAAAAAAGAAGAATTTCGTATGCGACAAGTGCGGTAAAGTATTTACTAAGCTGATTCTCTTGACGAACCATTCTGTTCTGCATGCGGAACAGATGGGCCTGACTTGCGAAAAGTGTGGAAAGACGTTTAAAACAGCAGCTTCTTTAAACAACCACGTTGTATTACACACAAAACTAAAGGTATTCACATGTGAAATATGTGGCGATTCGTTTCCACAAGAACAAAGACTCAAAACACACATATTAAACCATACAGGAGTCAAACCCTTTAGCTGTTGCGACTGTGGTAAGAAATTCAAGCTCAAAGGACACTTGAAAGCTCACAAATTAGTCCACTCTGGTGTCAAGCCGTTCTTTTGCGTGACGTGTGGCCACGCGTTTGCTTCGAAGCACAACCTGACGGCTCACAATCGCACGCACACTGGGGAGAGACCCTACTCCTGTGACGTTTGTGGTAATTCGTATACAGAAGCGGGATATTTGAAGAAACACAAACGCATCCATTCAGGAGAACGCCCTTACGGCTGCGAAGTTTGCGGTAAGTCGTTCATGATTTCCATCGCGCTGAAGTCGCACACCATGACGCATACCGGAGAGAAACCGTACGCCTGCTCGCAGTGCAGTTACACTTGCAAGAGGTCGACGCACTTGAAAAGACATCAACTTATACATGATAGGTTGAAACAGAAATGATTGATCGATTTATGGAAATAATGATGGTCTCCAATCAAAAATCCGATGGAATACCATCGGAATACCGATGGAATACCGCCGAATACGGCGCTTCAAAAATCAGTAGCAAAGATCGTGACACGACAATATATGGAACGTAAACACAACACAAGACATTGATGGCAATACATGTTTCCGACGCGGTATTGCCACGAAGGCTTAAACTCGGATACATCCTGCTTTCGATACGATGTTGCCAGTCAGTTCTCAGCAAAATAGGGATAATGATTCACCCAGTCTCGACACGGTACCATACTTAACCACATCGTCAAATCTTACAACGACACATTAGCCCTCATGATGGACCCTGCAATGGTATCCGTAACATCGGCCAGAAAAGTTGCATACACACACAAACGGCAGAATAACCAGAAAATTCTAACCAGAAATTATTGATTTGTTTGTTTTATATATATATATATAAATATATATTGTTTAAATATTGCTTTTATTTTCGTTTTTCTTTTGCCAGTTTCAGGCGTCACATCCATACATCAGAGTTGGTACCTAAAATCCATTGTCTACCTTTAATCTTACCTACAAGACGAATAGAAATAAGCTGGGCCGCTTTTGGAAAAATCAAACATATTTTCGACAACAAAAAGATCCCAATTAGGTTAAAAAGAAAATCCTTTGAGTCGTGTATACTTCTAGTGATAACGTATGGAGTGAAGGCGATGGCCCTTACAAAGAAAAGTGTAGATAAGCTCAAATGCGCACAACGATCCATGGAGAGATCCATGCTTAGCGTAAACCTAAGAGATTAGAATTAGAAATGATGAAATTAGGCGCAGAGCTAGAGTAGTGGATATCATGAATCTTGCAGCGAAGCTAAAATGGCAATGAGCAGGACATGTTGCAAGGCAAAATGCTACAAAGTGAAATGGAGACCTTGAGAAAATAAAAGAGGCGTCGGAAGATCTCAAAAGAGATGGGCCGACGATATAGTCGCTGTGGGTGGGAAGAAATGGCTACAACTAGCAAATAACAAGGAAGGATGAAAAGGTATGGAACAGTTTTATATCCAGCAGTGGAGAGATGAAGGCTGAGGAAGAAGAAGAAGACGAAGAATCTTATCTCGTTTGTCAAGATTGTCATGTTGCGCATTACATATTATAAAAAAACGCTCCTTCTGGTATCAGTGGTTATAAAATAATAATTGACATATATTTCCTCTTTTTATTTTATTATTATTAAATAATATTTTATTTTATATCTTTAACCATTAGTATTAAAGTAAAATATTGATAATTATGGTCACATCATTCAGAGCATTTATTCAGTCCAGGTAATGTAACAAAACTGGGAATTGCTGGGAATGGTCTCGATATGAATGTAGCCTCTCGTTCGCAATAAATATTATTATCCATGGTTTCACGCCGTGTGACGTTTGGGCTGTAGTACGTGGCTGCCTAGACAAGCTTTAATAACACATTCTTGTGTTATTAAAGCCCCCCTTGCGCGGCTAAATGAGCAATATTTTTTATAAAAACGGATCAATTGGGTCAGTTAAATGGAGTCGATTTATTATAAAAAGTATTTTCTGTGACATTTTGGAATAAATAAGTAATTTTTGAGTCCCAACGGAAGGAATGATTTTGAGCCATCAGCTGAACTGTAAGTGCGATGAATTGAGTAGATTTCTGGGGAAATTTGGATATTACCAACAGCATTTTTGGGAATTTTTTTTTTTTGTAACACGTAAAGTCGAGTGTTCCGATTTCAAAAATGATACTTATACGCGGCGCAAAAATTTATTAAAAAGTTATCACAGTTCAAAGTTTCATAATTCGTTCACACAAATCGATACAAATCTGACAGTTGCATGTTTTGTAACACGTAAAGACGAGTGTTCTGATTTCAAAAATGATATTTATATGCGGCGCAAAAGATTATTAAAAAAATTATCACAGTTAAAAGTTTCATAACCGTTAAAAGTTTTCGTTCACACAAATCGTTACAAATCTGACAGTTGCATATTTTGTCTATGACATGAATGACGCCTTGCCGTAGACAGCAGATAAATATTGATTGAATTGTTGACTTTATCTAGGGATTCACCTCGTATGGTGAAGTAAGTACTAAAAGGCAAGAAAACATTATACTGCATTACACACACGGTTTTAATATACGGAAATATTTAATAAATACTTTATTGATACTTGATAGTAATTAAAGCATTTCTAAAAGTGGATCTCTCTTAGTCTGATTCCTCATCTGTGACCTATCTGGCTTCTGATATTTGCACTATAGCCCAGTCAAGATCACATAATCCTTGGAATACTCAAGCCACCTCGACAAGGTGGAGATCCCATCGAGGAGGATTATTGAGAAGCAATGATTGATCGGCAATAATTTGGAAATCAATTATTGCTCCTCATTTTAAATATTGAAGCTAACCTAAAAATAAATTTGTGACAAAATTAAACCAAACCTAACCTAACCTAACCAAGCCTAACCTAACCTGACCTGACCAAACCTAACCTAACCTAACCTAACCAAACCTAACCTAACCTAACCTAACCAAACCTAACCTAACCTAACCTAACCTAACCTAATCTAACCAAACCTAACCTAACCAAACCCAACCTAACCTAACCTAACCAAACCTAACCTAACCTAACCTAACCTTACCTAACCTAACCAAACCTAACCTAACCTAACCTAACCTAACCTAACCAAACCTAACCTAACCTAACCTAACCTAACCTAACCAAACCTAACCTAACCTAACCAAACCTAAACTAACCTAACTAACCAAACCAAACCTAACCAAGCCTAACCTAACCTAACCAAACCAAACCTAACCTAACCTAAATTTAAGGTTTTAATAAAATTAAACAACGAAACGTAAACTAAAATTAAGTTTTTAATAAAATTATACAACCAAACGTAACCTAACCTAAAAAAGGGGGTTATACAATTTGGCGGCTAATCGTAGGAATTCATCGGCTCGATCCACGTACAACTCTTTACACCTTTTTATAAACATTTAACGAGCCAAATCCCCGGGGAGATGGTACTTATGACTTATTGTGTAGTTGACTGAATAAAGTATTTATTGAATATTTCGTGAAAAACTTGTTTAATATAATTACTTGTTCAATTAAAACCGTATGTGTAATGCTTCATGATGTTTTCTTGCCTTTTAGTACTTACTTCACCACACAAGGTGAATCCATAGATAAAGTCAACAATTCAATCAATATTTATCTGCTGTCTACGGCAAGGCGTCATTCATGTCATAGACAAAACATGCAACTGTCAGATTTGTAACGATGTGTGTGAACGAAATTATGAAACTTTTAACTGTGATAATTTTTTAATAATCTTTTGCGCCGCATATAAATATCATTTTTGAAATCAGAACACTCGATTTTACGTGTTACAAAACATGGAACTGTCAGATTTGTAACGATTTGTGTGAACGAAAACTTTTAACTGTTATGAAACTTTGAACTGTGATAACTTTTTAAATAAATTTTTGCGCCGCATATAAATATCATTTTTGAAATCGGAACACTCGACTTTACGTGTTACAAAAAAAAAAAATCCCAAAAATGCTGTTGGTAATATCCAGTTCAGCCGATTTCTGTATTGTTTCCAAGGTCATTAATGATCACATTAAAGTATTGAAATATATCAACAAAACGTTGTTCGTATTTTTTTCTATGATTAATTTAATCACATTAAAAAAATACATTGACTAGGTTCTTTTAATGAAGTATAATGGTTTGAAAATGTTTTTAATTACATTTCTTATATAATGCGAAAAAAAATTTGTTGCCATTTTATGAGAAACCGTAATATTTTAACGTCTTATAACTGACAAGCATCCAACTGACAGAAGCTAGTAGAATGAAGCAAGCGCATCTATGGAAAAACATAATTCTTTCTACTTTAGATTGCCTTACTACACATTATCATTTAATTTTCTTTTGATGTTGTTTTCTTCGTTGGGATATTTATGAGGATTACAAAACACACCAGATGAATATCATCTCTAATTATTAAATGGTTTTAAAAATAAAATTTTTGGGGTTAAGTTGTGCCCCGTTCCAGAACGGGAGTGTTAGCAAATTGCTATAACTCAGTCAATATTTGGAAATTTTGGTTGAATAACGACTTGAATTATTGGGTGGGGAGGGGCTTATAAGTCCACTGTACAGCCATTAATCATTAAGCAAAAATAATTATATAAATTCTCAAAAAAACCTTATGACTATCCTACTGTAAATAAATTTCAAGAATTTAATGTACCGTCATTCACAAAAATATACAAAACAAACTCCCTATGCCAAATTTACAAAGAATATTTTATAAATAAATCTCACCCCTTAGACTGCATAAGTAGTAAACACAGAACAAAGGGACAAATAAAGATACCAACTTTAAGAACCACCATGGCACAACATCATTATACATACTTGGGAGTTAAATGGTACAATACATTGTTGTCGCAAAACAAATTTCAAGAAGGGAACATTCCAAAATACGAACAGTTTAAGAAAGAAGTTTAATCCTTGATTTTCAACAACGATGAATTGTAATATTGCCAATATGAGCTTTGGCTCATATTATGAGGAGTATAGTGTCTGTAAAAATGTTATAACATAGAAATCGTAAACTCCTTACATTTTAATGTCAAAACTACAGGAAAAACTCCATAATTAACCGTGTTCTTGATACCTATAAAGTGGCATTTGCGGATCTCTACATTTTTTGCTTGCTTTGAGCAGTTTATTAACTCTGTTAGGGATAAACTTGCGACGTGACAAGTTTACCCGCACACACGCGCCTAGGTATGCACACACTAGCATACACATGAAGTTAATTTCATTGTAATAGGGTTTCTTGTAACTGGCCACAGGCCCTGTCTAACTATGGTACTTGTGTAAACGAATTATCAAAGGCTGTAAGAAAACCTGAAAGATAAACATTCCAGGTGGATGTGAAGAACAGCGCAGGAATGGATCTGTCCAGTTGTGACTTCTCGGGCATCAAATCGGAACCCGGGACCCCGGCAGCGAGTGACGACGATGAACGAGGGGGTGGAGAGGTCTTCACGGACGAAGATATTTCACTTCCCGACGTGAAGAAGGAACGCCTGGAGTCTTCCAAGAGTCTGCTCCATGATAGTGGTGAGTCTGATTATTTTTATTTTTATATATATAATAGATATATATCTATATATATATTCAATATTATATATGTTCAGTTCTGCAAACTACTTGGGTAACACACGCGTCAAATTGGTCGTCAGGACCAGTCGTCTGCGCAGACGTTTTCGAAACATATCTCAGCTGTTCAAATCTTCAGGGCGACCTTGTCGGTTGTACAGCTTAGTTTGGAGTAAAGCAGCTCAGCTGACCAGGCGCCTGGAAGATGAATAGTGGAGATCTGTTCGGAGACGTCGACAGACGACTGGTCCTGACCGTACCAGAATTTGACGCGGGTTTACCCCAGAGTAACAGAAGTGTTAGAATACGTAAACAATATGGTACCGTGAAGCCTTGTTAACACTATATATATATATATATATACATGTTATACTATATAATATATATATAATATATATATACTATATATAAGGACATAAAATAGATTTCAATAATGCCTCAACCATCGCAAATATTAATAACAAAACATGCTGAATATACAGGGAAACAATAGAAATACATAAAAATAAAAATAACTATAATAATTGCCGCGACGACGCGATCCGAATTCCTTATACTTGCAAATCCATTCTTAATGACTGTAAAATCTTTTCAAAATCAGTCCTTAATAACCCGAATCCAAGTACAGACGCAGTAAATTAACATATTAATATAACTAACT
>JADDOH010006104.1:0-115233 GCA_016648135.1 Agrypnia vestita | reverse complement strand
TCGGTATCATCGTTGCCGACAAATGACGTGTTGCGGGGACAGATCAGTGCCGTGGAGAAGATAACTCGACAATTATTTTATATTTTTTAAACTGTTTATATTATAATTATTTTATATTATTGGCGGCCCTCGTAGCCCAGTGGGTATGACACTAGCCTCTCTCACCGAGGGTTCCGGGTTCGATTCCCGGTGAGGTCACAATTAATCCATGTGACTCACTAGAGCCTGGGTGTTTTGTGTTGTCTTTCGCTTCTGTAATTGGGCCTCTTGGCCTGTTGAAGCGTAAATAAATAAAAAATAAAAAAATAACGAAACTATCTCTAACCCGTCCAAAATGACGGTACTCATACATGCCGCTTCCTAGTACTTACTTATTTATAGCCGACACCCGTGAAATAATAATAACGACTTTTCAACATTTTTTATATTTCCTCTGCCGGCACTTAAATGTACTATTTTGAACCCTGAGGGTGGGGAGAACATAAAATGGTTCGCGCCTTTGCTAAGTCCTATATGTGCTGTATTTTTGACGGGGAATGCAAGCCCCGCGACAGCAACATCGCTATCGTTGCCTTCTTCGGGTTTGCTGACTTGGGGTTCAAGTTCCATCTCCGGCTGCTTAATTTCGTTTTTTTTCATTCGTTTAGTCGTGAATTCGAACGAAATTACAGACGTTACACGAAGTGACGGATATACGAACAAACAACAAAAATATTATGTTTGACTAAGTTGCAACTTCATATTAAAAAAGTTTTTCCATTAAAATATCTATACTTTCAGTCCGCGATGTAAGCATTGATGTATTGTAAAGTAGTCTGAAATACAGTAGACTTCGTCTACATTCTACTCAGTATTCTTTAAATACTTGGACTGATTGACCTGTAAAGGTTTTAGTTGACAACTCAGACAATCTCCACTTTTCTCGGAATGACAAACTTGTCATAATTAAGGGGATTAGAAACAAACCACATCCAATAGTCAAAATTGAGATAAACATTTTGTATTGAAACACAATGCCAAATTGTTTTACTTTTGGCGAGCATTTAATAATTTGGAATAAATTAAATAATTAAATTAAAATAAATGGCGAGCATTTAATAATTTGGATTAATTAATTAATTAAATTAAAAATTTGGAACTACTTATGTTAACACCTAAAATATTGAGACCTTTCCGTCAAACGATCGTAAGGATAAATATATCAGTGATAGAATATTTTTTTTTTTCTATGTGATAAATACTGTAAATAGATGTAATACAAATTAAAACTATAGATTTATTTATTAATAATCATTAATAATTCGCCTTGGAATACTCACGTAACTACTGGCGTAAGTACAATTCGACCTAGAGATAATGTTAATTTTAATACGCTGAAGAATGGAAGTGATACACAAGTCTTTCTATTTTATATATATTACTGATTGATCTCTTATTTTGATAATGCAAAAAAATTTGAAGACCTTTCAGGCTTTTAGAATCAGATTTATAACCGCTGAAATGAAAAACATCTGAAATAAAATATGACTCAAATATTAAATTTTTAAAAAACCTAAAAATACTTTTGACCGGATTAACTATTATAACAATCAAAGCACATGTGTTAAAGTGTTTATATGTATTTAACATAATAAAGCAAAGTTGCAAGAATTGAATCATCAAGCGTATTTATTATAAGTTATAGGTGAACGCAGTTTTCACCATCATAAAGACTTTTTCGAAGTGGAGGGGCATGTATGTGCCTGTTCTTCCATGCATTGCATTAATTTAATATTTGTAACGACAAAAAGGCTTTTAGAACAATTATTTAAATATAATATTAAACTAAAGCGTTTATTGCATAATCATTATGGTTCAGGTAACAGGTTTATTTTTTTCGTCATCACTTAAATTTTAATCTACTAGATACTAGATACTAAAACGTAAGCCGAATGTTGGTAAAAAAATCTGCGGTGGGAAAAATAAAATAAAATGACAAAGTAAAAAAACAAAATAAAAATGAATAGATTGCGTAATGATGCGATAGATTAAAGGTTAGTAAGGCTACATATCTAATTCGAATTAAATCTATGAAAACATAACAAGAGAAATATACGATTATGATTTTGAGTTACCCTAGGACAGTAGCAGGAGTTACATTATTAGACCGAGTGACAATATCTCCGTACTACAATGTCCCAAACAAATGTATCCTAATGTGTCATTAAGGCATTAAGCACTAAGGCACAGTGACATACGTCAAAACATCCTTCCTGGGTTTCAATCCGTGAGATTGGTTTCATATCATGGTTTCATCAAAATATAGCCACCCTGAAAATTTCGTCTGGCGTTCCGTTCGGCGCTTCATTTATCCACCGTGCTTTATCCTCAGAACCTCTCGCAGAACGCCACTGTAGCTTCATTCATATTTTGCATTTCATAATTTTTTAGACTAGAATATCGATTAAAGACTAGAATAATCTCGAAGGTTCAAAAAATCAGTGTTTACAGGTATAAATAGAATAAAGAGAGTCTTTTTTAACAGATCATTCAGAGTCATTGAAGCCCGGTCGTGAATTGCGATGCGATAGATATCGAACGAAATAATTGGGCGAGTACTTATCTGAGTGGCGAAATAAATTAATGCGATACCTAAATGAATGTTCTACAAGTGATAAATAAGGTGATACTTAGCTATAATAAAGTGTTAGCATACGAATTATATATTACAAAATAGTGTGATTTAAAGAATAGCATTAAATTTTATTTATGTATATTGTATATGGACGTTTTTCATTTAAAAATTAATTAATCATTAATTTATAAATCGCTAATTAATTACCAGTTATTTCATTTGTCTCCCAAAGTCACGTCCCGAAACAATAAATTAATAACAAAGATCCGCAATACGAAATAAGACACATTGAAATTTTAAACACATAATGTGGAGTTCTTTTTTTTATGTATAATAAATCACTTTCGTATCGCACAGTTAACGCAGTTTCGTGACACTTGTTTTCCCAGAAAGCCTCTAAAAAAACATCTTGCATATAAAAATAAATATTATACGAATCGTGTAAAATATTTTTCCAAGCTAGGAAAATCGGAAACAATTTTAAATCATCGCCCTCTTTGCGCGCCGCCACTGCGTTCGGTTTGGAAAACGGGAAATGCAGTGAAGTGCAGTGTATGTGTTTGTCTGGTCAGCGCGTGCCCACCGTGCGGGGTAGGCAGGCCGTGGGTTTATTGACACACCGACCCGAGCACGAGTACACACACACGCGCGCGCGCGCTCACACACCTACAGGCGCGCATCCGCGAGTGCAGAGTTCAGTTGGCCGACGCGCGTTCCGTTAATTATTCACCAACTGCAATCATTGTTCGCCCCCCCCCCCTCCCCACCCTGGCAGCCCCACCCCGCACCCCCGTCACACACATTTTCATTTAGATTGAAAATAAAAACCTTGTCATTTTTTTTCTTTTGTGATTATTTTTTTAATTCGGAATATCGCGGTAACGCGGTACAGCAACCTCCCCTAACGAACAACACTACGCTCATTAATTCGACACGATTAATTTGTGATAGGAAAGTCACGAAAGATGATTCAAAATGTTTTTTTCCCAGGTATTTATTATTAATACTACTCTACACCAGTGAAAAATCACGTGACATAAATAATTACATAATAAATAATTCACGAATAGAAAACCATTTATTTTTTTAAATTTACTTTAGTCGCTAAAACCAAATACCTACGATCAATTAATAAAATAAAAATATCAAGTGTAATTCGGTGGGGCGACCCTTGCGTGTTGATTGAGCCGTGCACCGATTGCTTGTCACAATCTAATTGTCCAATATTGTAAATCCAGCAAATAACGGACGTTACGGATCGACAGACAAACAACGAAATTATTTTATTTTATTTAGATTGTTACGGGTTTGGTTCGTTTGATCCTTTTAATTTTACAGAATATTTTATTTGTTAATAAAAAAAAAACTATTTTTTTCTACGACCTTTCTCTCCGACTTTTCGCATCGCATTGCTGGGTCCATTATCAGCCCTGGTGACGAAGATTCTGAACGGCCGTGAAATCCTAAGAACATATTTAACTAAACTGCCATGACAGATTTTAATCTCTATCCCATCTTCCCTCCCGTTTTTTTTTTCATTTTTGTTTTCTCACTCTTGATTTTTCTCTCATAATGAACGAAAACTCATTTTCAGTTTTTTTTTCACTATTTTTATTTAGTTCGAGATTATCAGTAGAAACTACATTTTTCGGAAATATCTATGTATTTGGTGTGTGGGTTGCGAGTTATACGCGTTGCGGGTAATTTTACAGGAGAGCTGTTTGAAGCTTGGCTATAAATACAAAGTGAGCTTCTTTTCCATTTTAATGTTAGTTGTTTTACTCTGAAAAAATGAGATTTTTTATATTTCGTAGTGCGAAGGATTTTATATGCATATATATTTGTTCAGCAAAGTCAAAAATGCATTTGTGGTAGATTTATTATTTTAAGTAGAGACCGTTGATATGATTCCAACGCAAATCACCGGAAACAATAATATGGGAATAAAAATAAGACAGAAACGAAGGAAAGGTGATGGACGAATAAACGGAAACGAAATTTTGGACTGTTATGAATATTATGAAAGATGAGAGCACCGGAAGTTCGGCTTACTTGCCTACGATATTTCTTTCTTGAATAAAACACAAGGTTTTACGTGGAGTGCTCGGAGTCGAAACGCTATTTTATGTGGTGCTGGTGGTGCGCGCTCGTGCGCGCATGTGCGCGCATGTGACGCGCAACGCGATGGTGACGAGAACACTCCGGAGGGGGCGGTCGATTTTTGGTGAAAATTTAAAACAGGTGAATTTTTTTTTACCGGTCGAGTTTTAAATTTAAACTGAAGGTGGGGAAGAAAAAGAGAAGAGGAGGTCATAACGTTAAAAAACAATAACAAAATATGGATTCCCATACCGAACAACATATCGCAGTTGCTCGACATACAAAAGTTCATTTCCGTATTCCAGTTATTACTCCCTTTATATTAACTCGTGGCGTCTGCTTGCTTGCCGTCGAAAAAACTTTGGATCGATTTTTAACCTTTTTCCCGTGATCCAATCGAGCTGAAACTTTGCAAGCAGACTCGTGGTGACGATCAAGAAGATCTATCAAATTTTCGTTAAAAAAAATATTAATTACAGTATAATTTTGGATTTTATTGGGAGTATTGTAAAAACTTGGTTTTTATGGGTTACTTTTTATTTTGATTTAAATATCATAGAACTATGTTATAATATACCTAGGTATGTGATTAAAAAAAAAGGGAATCACTATTACGAAAAAATGATACATATGATATTTAAAGCAATGCAATGTGATATGAAAAAAAAAAGAGTTTATTAATAAAACTTGTAGAAAATTCCAAGATTCGCATTGTGTTGACGTTTTTGGATTAGATAATAAATCACCAACGAAGTCAACAACAAAATTAACCACCCGGGATTTTCCTGGCGTTCAATTTTCCTGTCCGCAAAGTGGAAGTGGCCTCCGCACGGTGGCGCGCCCGCAGCTCCCGCACCCGCACCCCGCACCCGCACACGGGGGTGATTATGTCTACCCTGGCGGCGGCAGGTAGCGGCGCGCTGATGCAAATATGCAATAATGCATTTTGTATCCGGGTCCCGTGGCGAGCGTGTTATAAAATACTTGGCGCAAAAGTGTACAAAATGTGTCGGGGCGAATTGTTGCAAGTGTGATGGAATGATTAAATAAAATGTGATGAACGCGAGAGGTGTTAGAGCTTAATTGAGTGGTTGACGTCAATACAAGACTATATTAAAAAAAAAATTTCAGTTTTACATTATCTTCAGTTAGGAATTATCAATTTGTACGCTCTATAAAACCATCCAAGTTTAAAGACCGTACCTTTTACCCTCGTTTTTGTAAAATCTGAATTATATAACATAGTCTACAATTCATTGTCATAGGTCTATAGTCAAGTGAAAATATTTATGAATATGTTTTACGATAATATCGTACATTTCAAAAATAAACCTTTGCTTATTTACTTTTTCCTTACCAAGTCTCGCCTCTCCTCTTACATCCTATATACACCATAATTCATCCTACCTCATGCACCACTCAAGCGGACTAAAAATAATGTATTTTACAATATTTCGTAATTAATGTATTTTACAATAAACAATAAAAAATATTAGTAATTGCAAAGGAAATCAATGTAAAAGCAGTATCCAAAATAAAAAAAATATTTTTTGATACAAATTCAATATGTATTGAATCCTAGATTTTATGAATCACTTCAAAATTCTGTCGATAAAAATCAATTTTTCCGTCTTTACATGTATATCCCAAATATAGATTATTAATTTTCTTAAATTCGAAATATTTGTTTGACATTGTGTGGTACATGTTATTGGTACGTGATTCTGTAATTTATTTGTTTGTTAACTAGAATGCTTCTATGCCTGTTCTGCATTGCATCAATAAACATAAAATAAAATAAAATACTGAAAATGTAACTCAGGCGTAAATCAGTAACGATCGAAACACTTTTCAAACATTGATTAATTAAATTAAATTAAATCTTGAAAACAAAACATTTAATTTAAAGAAGATATTGCATTGGAACAATTACTGAACCGCTTTTAATTATTTAGAATTAATATCTCTGAAATTTATTAACCTAATGATTTTTAACTGAAATTTAGTAATACGAGTATGTATAATTTTAAGTAACAAGTAACACCATAATCTTTAGAATACTTTTTCATAATTTTATATTTTTTTTTTCTTGTATCAATTTTTTTCAGTGATGTGTATGAAATTCATGTATAAAAGAAATTCATCAGTAGTAAAAGTGGTGATTCCTTAATTAATATAAAAATAAATGATGATTTGTTCCAGCGCTTTTTTTCTTGCAAACACTTTTTTCCCAAGGTTATTCACTGATGAAAATAGTATGTCGTATATATATACCAGATTCCAAATTATTAAACATAGTAATAAAGCTAGTTGTTTATAAACCAGTTCCGGGGCCTTTCAGGATAGAGGATCGTACATCAGGCGAAGGCTCTCAATGCGCCGTGAAACTGCAGAGTAGGAGTAATAGATATCGCCTTATAAATAATCGATTGTATTGTACATAGTGATGGACAAACTGTTATTTTAATCGGTTACACGTGGTATTGTTATTTGAGATTTGGATCCAATTGTATCGATGATTGGTACCTAACTAAAATTTAACAGTTTTTATTACTCCCTTTATATTAACTCGTGGCGACTGCTTGCTTGCCGGCTTGCCGGGTGAAAAAACTGTGGATTAATTTTTAACCCTTTTCCCGTGATCCAATCGAGCTGAAACTTGGCAAGTAGACTCGTGTTGACGATCAAGAAGATCTATCAAATTTTCGTTAAAAAAATTAATAATTATAGTATAATTTCGAATTTTTAGAAATTTTATTGGTTTTTTCGGATTGGAAACATTAGAAAAGTTTGATTACTAGCATAGCGGCCCGATAACGTCGCGGAATATTTTCTAAATTTGAATTACTCCGTCGGTGTACATAATAGGTACTTCACTACGAATGTCGAAAATGTAAATTAACTGACAAATGTTTTTAGAATTGAATCTTCAAAGCATAAAGTGTCTTATCAAAGCTCAAAACATCTGACATTTTAGAAATATATTAAATGACTGTAAGTTTAGTGTTATTTTATATGTTTTAATTCGTCTTTTATTGTTGTTATATTTTACAAAGAAAGGGAGTACAATAAAAACTTGGTTTTTATGGGTTGCTTTTTTATATTTAAGAAAAATAGTAAACTAAACTTCTCAGTCCTTAAAAGCCGATTCTAAATTTAAATTATCAAGCATTTCATAATATGGAAACCTTACCCTTACAAAGGGTAACAAATCTTTATTCACGGTGAAACAGTTCACCTTGATTATGAATATGAGTACAAATATGTCATAATAATAATTTGAACGCGAAGCCAGATCTCATTATGCAGCCAAGCCTAATCTCGTGAAGGTAATTAAAAACGTCATCAGTCTTTGAAGTTGTTCCCCTCCCGAGGAGCGGAGCTAATGAACTGCTTCACATTTATTATGCCCACACACTGCCGTCACAAAGGAACGACACCATCTCGTGTCTTTTGAAGTCTACCTTGATTATTATTATTTAAGCCCCCTCAATTACGTTTTTACCTGTCCACCATCTTCCCCGTTGTTGTCAGTTCGATTTGTTAGTTTTATTTAACATGTGACATTATTACTTACTACAATATTACAAATGTGAATGTTTTCAAACGCAAATTGGTTAGTTTTGTTTCTATTAATTTAGTAATTATTTATACTAGGTGGAAGTCAGTCAATAACCATAGGAAAATGCTGGTATCGATTTAAATTATATATGTATTATTATTACGTATGTGAAAATTGTTTAAGAAGGTGAAAATTGTTAACATCCAAAAGGCAATATTTTTTTAATCCAGTCAAATGACAAAAAAAATTAAGGCATTGAACTAGGGTACCGATTCCTCAATTTCATTAAAAATGTATATCAATGCGGCCAGTACGATCGTCTGGCAATGCGAGCGAAATACACCACTTTTCTCTTGTATTTTTTATCACATTTTTGTTCGGAAAGTTATCACATTAAAATTTATTCATTAACTTCAATTGATATTAAATATTAATGTTTCTATAATGATACGTACTAAATTATTTAATCAATCAATAAATTATCGATCCAAAGATGTTTTAGAAATGACGAAAATTGTTCCACTTTGTGGGCTATATATAAATGTATGGACGTACTATTTTTGTATTAGATGCAAACGTATCACAAAGTAACTATTACTGCGTCCGTAATATATGGATGGTGGTTAACAAAACAATATTCTTCAATTATTTTATCAAAAACAATATTCATTTCTAAGATAATCTTTTATTTATTTTATGAAAAAAATTATATAATTTTATTGTTTTATTTTAAAAATTAAACAATAATATTTTATTTATTTAATACAGATTTTTCATTTAATTTGAACTACTTATATTTATTTATTAAGATATATTATAGATGTCTCATAGAGACTAAGCTAATTTTTTATATGGGAAAGTAGGTACGCAATTCTTTTTTTGGTGTTCAAAGAGCTTACAACCTATCGTATGGCCGGCTTAAGTGATCACTTTATACAATGTAACGTTCAAAATACACTCATCATAGACGACCACATCTATCAAATTGGTTGGGTATATGTTTAAATGCACACCTTATCTAATGTGCGTGTTGTCTTACTAGCGCCACCTGTGGTTGAAAATTTTTCATTCCCATAAACCAGTATAGATGTCGCCGTTGGTAATGAGATATTTATGCTTTTGATAGGAGTTTTTAAAATACTATTCTTTATTTACATATTTGACATTCTTCCGTATTATGAATAAATACACTAAAATGAGCTTGAAAAATATATCAATTTTTTATCTCTTGAAAAAAATTTAACATACCTACTCAAAATATTCTGAATATTTTGATTTTATTTTTGCATAGCTCTTATATTTGAGTGTTTACCTGGATATTTTACAAATAATAGATTCAATATTAGTGAATATTATTTGTAAAATTAATTAGTCATTAAAATATATTTAATTGCAGGTGTTTTATTATTTGCTGGTGTATTAGGAACTCAATTAGGCGCCGCCGCTGTCTTTGACGGCGAAGTACAGCCTCGCTGATGTGTAATTCGCTTTTCACCGTTCAGCTACAGAAGTAACGAGGAGCTAATACCAGTTAAATGAATATAAACAAATTGAGTCGCAGAATTGGATCGACATGTTTCTTTGAATTGTCAATTAGTCGGAGACAAAGGACACCTCGTGTTGCCGCCCGCCCACCGCCCCGGCGCCCCTGCGAGGGGTAGTGACGGCGAGCAAGGAAGGGGGGTGAAAGTTCTCTTCTTTGACAACATTATAGAAAAGTAATATTCTAGATATGTTATAATAATTTTAATAGATACGCATATTATTTATTTTTGCATTCTTATAAAATTTCACAAGGACAAAATTGCACATAGTAGAACTCAACCAACACTTGTCACAAGGCAAGGAAGAAAAATTAATTTTTTTGTGTCTGACATGAAAACCTCTTATGGGCATACATTAATTTCGTTGCCTCAGGTGTTTTTACTAAATTATCTGACGAAATTAATCTTAAAATAAAATTATAAAATGGCTAAAAAATACACAACTATTAAAAAATACTATTACGGTCTTAACATTTTTATAAATATTTAGATTTATCCGTTTTATATTAAGGTTTAAGCGATTAAAGTCATTAAAAAAAAAACAAATGGTTTTCTATTGAAGAATTTTAAGCTTCAAAATCCTGCAATGATAATAAATCCCTTGATTTTTCAAGATCTACGGCTAGTAATATATTTTTTGAGCTTTTTTGGTTACTTAAAAAGCGTATGAAAGAGTGATACGACGAAAGTTATGGAAAGTTTTTTTTTTATTATTATTTTTTTTTATTTGGGAAACATACAGTACAATTTTAATTTTTTTTTATATAATATCAAAAAAATATTCGTGAGTATGACCAGTAAAGTTTCCTCGTAGCTGGTAAATAAAAAACAATGATAAAGAATATGTGATAAATAATATATATTTCAAAGATTTAAATTATGATAATGCATAAAATGGGAGGGGTGGGGAGAGGGAGGAATGGAATTCAATTAAAGAAGTATCAAATCAATAGTCATAAATGAGATTACGGAGTTTCATTTTAAATAAAAGCAAATTGTCAGTAAAAATGTCTAGATTCCCTATTTCGGCGTCCACTTCTCAATCACCCCCACCATAGCTGTAGCCACGCCCCCGTTCAAAAACTGATTTGTTTGCTAGAATAGATAATGGATAGTTAGTTTACGTCCATCCTGATGAAGATACATTGGTATAGAAACCGGTAGACGTAGAGTTACTAGTTAAAATTAATGATTAGCTACTTATTTTACTCGCTCTAGCCGTTACCTCGTTACATCCTTGCTCGTTGGAGCTAAATTCTGAATGATCATGAATGAATGAAATGATCCGATATTTTATATATTTTTCTATTTTCACTAAATTGTATAATTTGATCCTATCTTTTGTATTTATTTATTATGTAATTGTATATTTTTTTATATAGTATTGTATTATATTATTAAAATTAAACTGTTGATTATGACTGCCCCAGAACAGGATTAACCTAGTGGGGTATTGTAAGCTAATGTAAAAATTCTATTTGTAATTGTGATAATATAATATAAATAAAATAAAATAAAAATTAATCGCATATTCTTAGGTTAGAATGGAAATTATTTTTACAGTTAAATTAACTTTTTATTTTAGTACTTGCGATTTTAAATAATTATTCTTGGTATTGAATTTATAAGTATTGTAAAGGGTCCAAGTGACGTCTGTCTGATGAATGAGAATGACAGACGGCATGAAAGAACGAGAGAGCGAATGGTATAAAACTAGAGGCGCCATCTTGCGGGCTCTCTTATTCCGTAGTTCTAATACAGTGGATAGTACTCCTACTGTATTAGAACCGAACTATTCTCACCTGTAATCATTATACACAAATAAATATCTAGGAGCCACAATGAGTTTCATTGGAATTACGAATATCAAAGTGATTCTCCGCACACACGGGAGAGCATTACAAGTAGCATTAATTCATTATTATTACAAACATAGTTTAATTCTATACATTTTGATGATTATGTTTCAAATCACAATCTATTTTGGATTTAAACATGCACCCAAATTAAATAACAAACCATTTTTCGTGTTTAAATTGGGGGACATTGTCATTGTGATATTTATTTTTGGTGTTGAAAAACAATTTTAATTTATAACATATTCAAAACAAAAAACACTTCTAAAAATTAATTCACATTACAATATAGCGTTTCCGCGTAGAATTATATAGAGGATACATATAAATTAGGTATTTTCTTTAATTTTTATGAGATTTGTGATAAAACAAATAAGTCAATAATGTAGTCTTTTTTTTTGTAACGTGTCTTCTTGCTAACATTTTATAAGTTTTTTCGATGCCTCTGCGATTAAAAAACATCCGGTTTTGACAAACGTATCAAACAGAAGTAGGTATGTAAGCTGCTCACTTATGTCTACTTGTCATTCCTTTTTGAAGAATTCTATTTAAATTAAATTATAAATGTACAAGCAAGGCAAACACATTAACTTGTAGAGCAGAAAACTTTCTTTCGATTCAAGAATAACCTTTATCCATTTGTTTTACTTTTGACGTGCATTTAAAAATTCGAAAAAAAAACACTTCTTACGTTAACACCTAATATTAAACGTAAACGTTGCAAAGGGGTAGTTTTTATGCAACACAAACGCTATTTGATATTTATGTGGTATAAAAGCAAAGGCAGCAATATTCAAAAAATTAAAAAAATGTTTTGAATGCAGTCACCGAGTCACACTATTTTAAAATATACTAAATTCTAGATTTTATGTGTCTATCCCTTCCAAAATCGTGTTTTATAAATATATAAATAAAATCTCGAATTCAGTTCATTATTAATTATAAATCCTCAATTACAATTGGAAAATAGAAACAGTTGACGAATATGTGTACCTTGGTCATAAGATAAAGCTGGGGAAAGAAAACCAAACAGCAGAACTACCAAGAAGAATAGGTCTGGACTGGGCAGCATTTGGTAAATTGAAACACTTATTTGAAAATAAAGAAATCCCAGTTTGCCTGAAAAGAAAAATGTGCGATACATGTATCCTGCCGATGTTGACATATGGCCTAGAAACAGTAACACTAACAGCAAAAAGCATACACAAATTATAGTGTACACAGCGGGCCATGGAAAGGCAGGTGCTTGGCGTGAGCCTTCGAGATAAAATCAGAAATGAAGAAATTTGCCGATATTATGGACCATATTGCGAAATTAATATGACAGTGGGCTGGACATATGGGTCAACAGGAGGATACTAGATGGGCACCCAGAATCCTACAGTGGAGGCCCTGGACGAAAAGTAGAAGCATCGGAAGACCTCCCAGAAGGTGATCTCATGACGTAGTCCAGCAAGAAGGAAGAACCTGGTTGCGAAGGGGGAGAAACAGAGATAAGTGGAGGAAAATGGAAAATGCCTACATCCAGCAGTGGAGGAAAGAAGGCTGAGGAAGAAGAAGAATCCTCAAAGGCTACAATATATTTTTTTAGAATATTGCTGCCTTTGCTTTTATACCCCACATATAATTTATCTGTGCTACACAGAAAACTAAAAATATAATATAATAATAAAAAATTAAAAGGGGCTGTATTGACTGGAAATCGAACAGGCGTTGCTCGTTGCAGGCGAGTAATCTACCACCAAACCACTTCAGTTGTTATAAGCCTATAATTTCGCTAGATTAAATTGAGAAAAAAATGTATACTTTTGAATAAAGAAATACTGTTGTTTATCAACCCTCTGTTGACATGTCCCATATCAAAGTACCCAATAATAAACTTTTCATAAATGAAGCTTTGTTTTATTTACAGAGTGGAAGTTAATGATTAACACAACAATTATACAAAACTGATTTGATTTATATAAGCCTGGAATAGTATTCTTTTTAAGACGAAAAAGACATCTACAAAGTAATTATGATATAAACTGTGAAACGGCCATATTCACTTCATTTTCACATATTTTAATTATTTCACTTTGCTTCTTACTTTTAACTGTTACGAATTTGTACTCTAAATTGTTCTCTATACCGTGATTATTTTTACACATTTTATTTTAATGTATCGTATTTTATAGATTGTTACTTTACGCTGTATTTATTTACTTATTTTATTATATTATTTAATTTTAGTCCTGCTTGTTACTATTTTATGATTTTATTTATCTCAAATTACGTTATTTTTTCTTTGCATTTCTATTTATTCTTATTATTTTTTTACTATTATTTTGGCTCGCCACTTTTTTTGTGGATTCATATAAAAGATGCTGCTTTGATAAGAAATGTAAAACTATAATGTAATGAAATGAAATGAAATTACCGAAGCATTAAACATTTTTAATGAAGCTTCGTTTCGAATGTTGCCCAATTACAAAGAAATTCTGCATGTAGCTTATATATAGTATAATTTCAATTTTAAATCATTCATAAGTATCTACCATATATATAATCATTCAAAGACATTTACATTTATATTTGAAAAAGAGAATCCATTTAACGTAATACACCTGTTCGAGACGTCCCTGAGAATAAGTTAAAGGGATGGATGGAAATGAATGTGGAGGGATAGAGGTGACACTGTACAAATGAAGCTTTACAATTACACACGACCCCCACAACCCTTCTTCCTCCCTCTAACACCCGTAACAAGAACGGTGGGGTGTTCCGGGCCAGCTTTATAGTAAAAACCAACGAATGTTTAATACAAAGGGAAAGAACACTGAAAAACTAATTCAAGAATATAGTGTTCTATATAATGAAGTGCTTTATTTCCAGTACGTACGCGAAGCTTTATTACTTTGATGCTATCTTTTCTAATACTTTTAATTTATAACCACTTTCAAATTTCGAACATAAGTTATTTTAAAGGTGTTATAAGATGAATGCAGAATGGGGTCTATCAATAAAAAACCTAACTAGCACTACGAGGTCGCCATGGTCATCAGGGAATGGCGTACCGAAGCAACCAATTTTCGCCACGTAGTGGACCTACCAGTCTACCAGGCGTTCTACCGGGCTTTCCGTTCGGCGCTTCGCATATCAACCGTACCTCGTCTAAGCGGCCCCTTCATTAGCAAGGTATTTTTTTTTTAATTATACTGATCGAAAATTCCGTTGTTGTCATGATGCTTTAGTTAACAAACTATTAACTAGAAACTAATTATTTAAAATATCATTTAAAAAATATACGTGTTAAGATAAATTATGGATGTCTTACAGAGTCGAAGCAATTTATATGGAAATGTATGTATGGATGTTTTTTGGGGCATTTACAGGGCTTATGACCTGTCAACGTTTTTGAGTGTTTATGGGGCTTACGATCGGAGAACGTTACATTGTGTAAAGTGATCACTTTACATAATGAAGCGTTCACGATTCCACCCATGATTAACAAAACATCTATCAAAATTGAAAAGTTATATATGTGGTATTTATGAAGTTTGCTCACTTTATTCAATACAATTATGCTATTGCCATCTATGGGTGAAATCTGTCATTCCCATGAAATAGTAGGTGTATAGATGTCGTCGCTGATAATAAGCCTTCTACATTTTTTGACAGGAGTATGGAGCAATATTCCTTGTAATTGTGGTTTTTAAAATTTGAACATATCTACTCAAAAAATATTGTGAAAAAAAATTTAATGAAAATTACAAAAAATTCATAAGACAGTTATAGATAATGTAATGATAGATTATTGTAGATATACTTTATTATCTCTACCTGACTTCAATAATTTTTATATTTTTTTTACTACTTAAATTTCAAGAGAAACATAAATTTCAATAATTTTTATATTTTTTTCACTACTTAAATTTCAAGAGAAACAAACAAAATCTCTCGACAGGTGAAGTATCAAACTAGTTTAAACTTTAAACTAGTATCGATTAGAGATACTGCTAAAAAAGTAGTTAAAAAATATAGGTATAAAAATTATCAAACTCAGGTAGTTTAATATCTATAATAATCTATCATCATGAATAATGATCTCTACAATGTAAACACCAAATCTGTCAATAATATAATATATATGTGGTACAAAAAATATTGTATAGGTACCTCTTCTCTTAATAATCAAGGATGCACCTCATCTTAGGTACTTGATGGTGTCACCGGATCAAATCTTCACCTCATCTATGCGTACGAGACGGGGATTAGTTCTGACAACAACTGTCAATTGATCTCTTGTGATTGGTATATCACGAAGATGGGTTCTGTCAAAGTCAGTTCCCAGTACTGGTCATTTGCAGGAGGATATGATTTTACCACTCAATTATTAAATGACTATGATTAATATAATAAATTACTCTTTTCAACATGACAAGGACAGAAACTTTGCCGAAGTGAAAGAATAATCTTAGATTTTGATTTTTTAATATTTTTGGCTTTTTAAACGTAGGTTGGTATTCTTTTTCTGTTTTAAGTATAATCAAATATGTTTATAAATGTTACTGTAATTACATATGATTAAAGTATGTTACATACAACCATTTTATACATTATTAATTTCATTATTATTTTAAATAAAAACATTTCAACTACACTCTAATAATTCTCGCCAAATAACATTAAATAATGTCTGTTGATGGCTTCAGCCGTTTTCAATATATTTTGTTATTAATTAGTATTTTCAGTAGCACTTTTTCGTACCAAAAGTTTTTCGAAAAATTGTTATTATATAACAGATTTAATGAAAAGAATGCAAATAATTAATGAGTTGGCATCAGTTAAAAAGCTAATTTACTAACAATAACAATAGGCTAACTTAAAAAAATATTTTTTTGCTAATTTTCAGTGATATGATGTTTTTTTGGCCTAAAAAAACATTATTTTTCTTCTTCAGCCTTCATCTTTCCACTGTTGGATATAGGCCTCTTCCATACCCTAGATGTCTTCCATACTCTCATCAACCTCTCCTGAAATGTATTAAATTACTAATAACTTCTTCCATAATCAATCCTGAGGTTTATTTAATTACTAATTATATAAATTATGAGGCTACCCTTAGCCCAGTATGTATGATATTGCCTTCATTCTCGGTGAGGTCATAATAAATCTATGTGATTTACTCAAGCCTGTTTTTATGATATGTTTTAAACGCTGTAAACTAAAAAAACATTAGAACATTAATATGTTATTTAATATAATGGTAATAACATTTAAAAGACGTTAAAATTATATTTTTATCTTTGGAAACACAAAGTTGCACGCACACAAAAATATACACGTATTTCCGTCCAGAAAAAGTGTAAATAATTAATTACCTTCCCGCTTTAGAGAAGTACTTCACCCAACACCATCCCCCGTAGCTACCTGAAGCACAGTATAATAAATACATACAGTATGTTATCTTGGCAGTGTCCTTGAAATAAATACCTACGGCCGCTTGGTACTTAAACTTGGTTAAAAACGCACCAGGGCTGCTCATTGACTGACTCTTTATGGTTTGGGGTGCCATAAACTGACCTAAATGTATGCTTGGGAGCGTCTCACCCTGCTTGCGTCCGTACGTTACTGCAGCCCTGCAGCGACTGAGCAGTTCGAAGTATACCGAGATTTCGAAGGGCGTCGTTTCGGCTGTTTGTATGAAGATATAATACTGTATGCTTTACTATACTGTGCCTGAAGGCTGTACCCAGTGGTAGCACAATAACAAACCTCTTTAACCTACCCCCAAATTCCGGCCCTCATAAAACTGCACTAGGAAAAATACATTTTCAAAATGTGCCGCTAGGGTCGCGCGTGTGTGTAATGGCGGCCATCCGGGCAATAACAATCGCCGTAAATCCCGGCCACTCGCCGACCTCGTCCACCATTACTTACTCCAATTAACCGGGAAACGGAATTCATTAACCGTTTTATTTATTTTTTCTGTTTTCGCACAAAACAATTAGTCACGGTGGAGCGTGCGAAATATGGCATTTAAAATGTATTTTGTTACGGTTTTTGACCCCGTTTGAATTCTGAACATGAGTAAGGGCCGGTGTATCAACGTAGATTATAGTAATCTTTCGTTTTAACCGTCAATTTCTGCGTTTTCCACCAATCACACAATCAGTTTTATCTGTGTTTTATGATTTTAAAAATCTATGTTTTTTAAGAAAGGTCCAATTGTTGCGGATATGAGAATAAATCTTATATTTAGCTCATAGACTACCAAAATAAATATATATGAACCAACGTGGAAATGATCACTACATTGGTGAAAAACATAAAATATGTTACCTCTTCGTGAGTTTGGTTATAATTTTATATTTTACTACTCAAGTTTCGAGAGTAACAGAATCTCTCATCGAAGAAGAAGACTTCACCTGTCAACGAAAGATTCTGTTTCTCTCGTAACTTGGGTAGTAAAATTTCAAATTACTATCGATAACCCGTCAAAATTGACAGTTTTACCATTCCGAAATCAACAATATACAATTGTGCCAATTGACGTTGCTCTCCTCAAACAGAATAGATATGATTAATATAAATTAACTTTGTTTAAACCACTTATTTATTGAAAAAAATCAACATGTTTCAAAGCCAATGGCTTTTTGAAATTTGAAACATGTTGATTTTTTTCAATAAATAAGTGGTTTAAACAAAGTTAATTTATATTAATTATAATTATGTTACCACAAAATAAATTTGCTACATTTGAAGAAGAAGAATAGATATGGCTAGTATGATGATAAATTTGACCATGTGCCCGGATTACACACGGTCATCGCCCAGGTAATCGATCGATCTGTGCATCCATCGATGGGAATCTAATAACATACAACAAAATAAACAGCAGAGTTGCGTGTACACGAATGAAAGTCATGAAAGTTGTGGTCGTGAGGATCATTTTTTTTACTGAAAAGTTTTTACACGTATAACGAAATGGTCATCTTTGCTATTCGACTTGCTATAAGAATACAGTACCATTATAGCAACAGTAATTAAATTTTCTACTTTTGCCGCTTCTGCTTGAAAGTTTACAGAATCACGTTGTTGACACTTCTTGTCCATTGGTCCACAGCTGCATTCTGTAACTTCAACGTCCTTAAATGTGTGATGATTTGGAATCGATACATGACATGCTGCTCTTGATCTTCGTACTTGTTAAGCTAAAATATTGCTACGAACTTGCACATTTTTAAACAAGTGTAAAATTCAAACTAATTTCAAAAATACTTATCAAAAATATTGTCTTTATAAATAAGTCGCGCATTATTACTAGAAGTAGTACCTTGTTCACTAGGGGATTGAATTATGCAATATTTATTTATATAAGCAAAATAAAGGACCACGATAAGCATACCGAATAAGAGACGGAGTTTTATACATCTGAGCAATATCGCACACTTTAAAACAGTTTGATGACGTGTAGACTACGTAACGATAATAACGATAAATGAGTTGAGAGTATTCTTCAAGTTATAAGCAAGTAACCTACAAAACTCTTTTCTTTGAATTGACTACGTTTGCGTACGTTGATGAATAAATGTTATTAATTATACGTGCCTGTTTACTATTATTTTCATACGTATAATGATTCCTTGTACTTATTTTATTGATTATTTAAGTTAGATAAAATTATAATTAAGTTAATTAATTTTAAAAAAACACAAGAAAGCTAAAGCAAACTTGAATGTTGTACATGTCGTAACGGAACTGTTTTTCTTCATAGATTAAGTATTTTCATATATTTTGAAATAATCCTCTTTAGGTGCACTGAGAGTGAAATTTTAGGATGCAATGAAATTGCACTATTTTCATACCATTGAGTCCGATTCACAGATCAAAAGGTAAGATGGCAGTTTTTCGAGATATGTATTTAACAAATAGCAATTCTTGTATGTGACGATATCATGTCGATAGAAAATGGTGTTATGAAAATTGCATGGGCTTCAGGCGCTGTTATTAGCGAAATGATTTTACGAAAATTGCATACGCTGATAACTAACATTGACGAAAATTCTAGTTTCTGTTGCATACCTTGTGTTGTGTACAATAGAAAGTATACTGCACAAGTTTTTTTATGAAAACCAAAGAAGTATAGCTATAAACGCGCGTACATAAAAGCAAAGAAACCATTTTTTAAAATATTATTACGATATAATAGTAATGGGCTTTTTTAATTATTTTATAAATAAGGAATTAAATAATAATAATCAAGTATTAATAATAAATATGACTCGGTCGATGCATTCTGCCCAGCTATGTTCCAACTCAAAGTATACAACAATAACAGTGCCCGAAGTATGGTAATTTTCATAACAACTTTTTCAAATATGAAGTCATTACAGATGAAAATTGCTAATGGTAAAATATTATTCGGAAAACAGCCATCTTTGCTTTTGTGTGAAAATATTCCCTTTGCGCTATTCGCGCGCATTTCGTTGCACCCTAAAATTGCATAATAGACACGCCTAAAGACGGATAACTTCAGAAATGCCACCGACTGATTCGTCGGCGGCCGACATGGCCTGATTTTTTGTTCACTAATTAATTGTACATTTCGGGGGCAGTGACTATTTTTTTCCACGCTTGTCTGTTGATTTGAGCCCTTGTAACTCATTTGGATGAGTTTAAAGGTTAAAATAATAAATGGCAATAGCGTACGATGACCCTTATTAATCATGTTGACCGTTGTAACTAACGGGCATTAGCAGCCGGCGGTCCTGGCAACCAGGCGGCCACGTGGAGAGGAACGCAAAATGGATGCAAACATTTAACGGCCTGGAAAATTACTTTGAATTTTGAAGGCACGACGATAACACCGTGCACTTAACGAGCGAAACAAAGGGTCACTTACTGGTTCACTATCGAGGGGGCAGCTCGGAAACTTTTCATGTACCTGCCACTGACTAACACCGAACTAAATATTTATACATACACACATATGTACTAGTAATGAAAATTTTGACATTTTAGATGTTTGTAGGTGTACTATTTATTACACGCCTTAATTAAGTTTCCCAATTCCTCACTTCCTGACCAATAATCTATCTGAAATTTGACGGAGAGACGTATTCTGGATGACAATACAACAATCATTCAATAATTTTATAAAAAAATGGTTTAAAATCTGTCTGTGATATATTATATCAATAAAAAATCTCAATAATTTGATATTTTACATCATAGTACAACAGTTGCGCGCGTCACGGAAAAGTTCCTTTCCGGAATAGCACTTAACTTCATTTTGAAAATTTTTAACTAATTTAATCATGAAAAATATTAACCAATATATTATGCTCTACACAATGAAAAACGAATTTCGTATATTCAATAATTCCATTAAAAAATATGTATGTCAAATTGCTTATGAATGAACTCAATATCCTTAGATTGTCAGATTGAAAGAAAATAATGATTTAATATTTCTGGACAAAATTCTCAATTCTCAATAATTGATAGCTCTGATCTTCTCTCAAAAGTACCTATAACGCGTGTTAACGACTTAATTTATTACAATAATACGTGAACAAACTACCACATATACTAATCACTTCCAAGACTACACAGACTGGGCAATGAATACAGTGAGGTTGGAGACGCATGACAGCTTGACTACTTCAAAGAAGAACATGCCGTGGATTCTGAGACAGTGATAGTTTATATGTAAAATCTGCTAATGTGCCACTGTTTTTCTCATAGGTTTGTTGATTCTTTAATTTTTTACATCAAATAGTGTTTTATTCAATTGATTATCTGTGTAAATTTTTTTACACAATTGTTTTGTTTTTTTTGTAATATGTTTATTTTAATTTGTGATTGTTATTCTGATTACTTGCTTGTGTGAGATGTGTTTTGTTTTTATAATTATTTTTTCAATGGTGCTATGCACGTATGAGTTAAAAAAATTGAATGTGTTTTGTAATGCCTCAAGGTGGTGTAACACCTTAAGGCGATATCTGCTTCAGATCTGGTTCCTCACGAGCGAAGGTAAAAATGTTTTTTTTTTACTCGCAGTGATTCTACAAGGACTGTACCTGTCGGAACGAGCGGAGCCAGGACCAAGAACCTTGAACTAACCAACAGGAATAAGAAAATATTACTCACGACTTGCCCCCGATATTTGTACCCACTCCTTTGTATTAAAGTAAACGCAAATGTAAAGGACCAATCGCTCTTAATTGCATTACTATACACAATATATACGAGTGAACATATATTAATATACTGTGTGGTTCATTCGTCGAAATGAGTTAGCGTTAATAGCGAAACATGTGTGGAATTATATGGGTTTATCAGATTATGCATTTAATGGAACGAAAATACAGCATTGTACCGCATACCTAGATATTAATTCTATTTCATTTTTAACTCACATATATTCATCCGTAAATGAAGAAACTGTTATTTTTTGCATATCAATTTAATCAATCTTATAAATTTAGGGAGCAATCACAATTCAGGTTCCGTTGAAAAGATACATACAACCCCGTTTCTAAATGTCATTGGTGATAAGTGCACTATTAAAAGTGAAGTTACTTTTTAGCAAAGGACGATACTAAAAGGTGCGGAAATTTTTCTCGTATTTCATTTCCAGCAAAATAAATTTAAGATCCTGAAAAATTTTGGAACCAATTGCCAAATGGTCATTTATATATATTATTGTTTCAATCGTTGCTTTGCCAGGTCATGCCAAATGATTTTTCTCTATCAAAGTAGACGAAAAGCATACAACATTAGAATATTACTGAAATTGGAAGAAAATTGGAATTGGTAAAATTTTGGACGAATGAGTGGTTGGTGGAGTTGTTAAGACAGTCGCTTAGTAGTCTAGTTGTGGGTCCAAGCTTCCGTTCGCTTATTATTTGTGATTTCTTTGTTCTTTATTTCTATGTTTTTTTATATTGCTATGTTCTTGTGCATAATATTTTCTTGCTTTATTTAAACTCTATGTATTCTTTGCATTTTGCATTTTTGATTATTGTATATATTCATGTATACTAAACGCACATAATGAACATTTACAATAAATTGATGATACGTTTACTATAATAACATATTTTCTCTGTCTTCAAATTGTTAATAGTACCTACTACTCTGTAACGTAACAACATAATGTATTTTAAATAAAATATTTGTAATTCAAGATAACATATTACGTTTGTTGGCCTGATGGTTACGACACTTGACACATTCAGTGGTCGCGGGTTTGAAAAAGAAGACCAAGAAGACGGTACATTCATTATATTCATAGCACAGGCGATTAGCATATTTTAAAAGAAGTAAGAAAATTATCGATGAAATATGTCGCATTTGGTCAGAATCTTAAAGTATGTTAAAACCAGATGACGTTCCTTTGCTTCCTTCGACAACGAAAAATGTCACACCTTGTCGCATGCACGTTCATGCACATTCAAATACCTGAAAATTATATGCCATTTCTTGACTTCCTTCGTCAACGAAAACGGTCAATTTTTATACTGCGGTGGCACAAACGCGCCTTGTCTCATGCACCTACGGAAAATTATCTATTATACGCGACCAAATGATCGCATTTGGTCGCGTCTTCGTCTTTGAAAATCAGATGACGCTCCCTGGCATCCTTCAATTAAATATATTTTTTTTACTGCGGTAGTACAAACGCACCTTGCCGCATGCACCTAAGGACACGTGTGCATCAACACATTCCGTTTTTAAATAAAAACATGCTGTGATGTATTGGAACATGACATCACCAAGCATTTCAATAAGACTTTGCAAAAGTCTCCCCTAATTCCATACGGCATCTGGTAAGTTAATAAACGTAATAACTAGATAAATCAACTTCCACAAGTATACCTACATAAGGACAAGCAATACAATGTAGGTATGATACGCGTAACTCTGCCTAATATATCATTAGCATACTGCGAAGTGGCTGCAAGCAACTTCGGATTCGTCTAACAAGTGAATATCTGTATCTCCCGCCCAGTTCTGAGAAGCTGTTAACTAAAACAAGAATAACAATTAAAGGGGGGATAGAAATCAGCATGAAGCAATAAGCCTCCGGCTCATTTATCTCCTTCAGAGGCCGGCGGAGATGTGGAGATGCTGCAGAGAGGAAGACAAAGGAAATGGCTCCCAGGAGGGAAATACTTTGCTCACTACTTTGGCAGTCTAATGTATTACTTACCCCGTACGCGTGCTGTACGTGTAGCTACTGTTCTCCCTCACACTTCGATACGTCATATTGTGTGTGTGGAACGCTACCAATTTAAGAGATGGTGTCGATTCGGAATGCGTTAATTAACGTTTTTTATTTCACTAACATACGGTCCTTAAATAATTTAAATCCCACAAATATTAGGACTTTTCAATATATGTAGGAGTATGAGTGTAAATTTGTATGTATGCCGTTATATTATCAATTGATTTTTGGTTTAGTGTGATTTAATTTTTTTAAATATTTTTTTTTTCACTATGCACACGGGTAGCTACAGATTTTTTTTGAAACTATTTGGATAGAGAGGTGAGGCATGGATGCATAGGATGCATTTTGTAAATATTCGTTAATTTAATAAAGCACCAATTAATAATATAACATTCCCGAATACTTCACCCCTGCTGTCCATTTTCCCAATAATCCCCAAAATCACAACCCCCTTTCACTCATCACCCAATTACCCGAATAGCTCGATACAAAACTGTACCTGGTGATGAGCTGCGCCTTTCGAATCTATAGAAGTAACAAAGCACAACTGATCGTGTATGCAGTACTTACGAATTTGATTTTATTGAAAAAATATAATTCAATTTGGTTAGTGTGAGTATTACATTATGCCAGTGTATTAATTCAAACAGTTTTTAGTGGCCACTCAATAAATGTATTCCTAAAGTATGATCTGAAAACCTTTTTTGTAAAACGGTCATGAAAACTTGATCTCTATCTAGGAATCTTATGTGTTCTATCTTTTATGAGTTTTCTGACATCACTATAATCATTTTTTTACACATATGTATAAATATTTTTTTTTTTGAACATCACTAGCCCCACAAAACTTCTTAAAGGGACGTTTGTCTGCAGGATTCATTTTTACTATTATTTTATTATATTTACATGTTCATAATTAATATTACAATATTATTGCATTTCTTTTTTGAACATCACAAATAGTAACACGATACACATCTATTTCATATGATACACTTCAATTCATACACATGTTCATAGATAGGCCATGTCGTTTGACATCAACCACCTTCTGAATCCCACCACCGGTTTTGGAGTCGACAGGTATGCTGGAAAGGCGCCTTGCAGTTCGTTCAATAGCTTGGGCAACAAATATTCTAATGTTCTCATTCCATATTTGTTTGTTACTTACTCTCTTACTTGTTACATGTTTTTGGAACAGGCTGCAATGCGTACTAAGCCAGTTGAATCATTAATTGAAAGGTAGTCTGCCATTTTATTTATCTTAAAATATCTAGCATAATTGTTTTGTGAAATCTATAACTATTGAACTCGATGTCTTTCTGTCCGTCTGTCCTCTATAAAAATCTTCACTATTTATCCGACCCAAATTTTTGCATCCTTATTTTTTAGGACCCAGCGGAATACATATACTCCTTTTTAGAAACTTTGCAAAACAATGGAATTTTTGTGTCCCCGCCACAAACTTATTTTTTAACTAAATCGCTGTAATAATAGCCGTAAGGAGTATACTCGTAAATAAATTTATAATAATGAAGACGTCCCTATAAAAAGGGTAGGTATATATAGTACATAGCTTACAAAGTGATTTTATTATTTTATAACGGTCTATATAACAATGTGCAGTGTTTTATTTTTCATGATTTCAACTCAATTTTGCCGAAATTCAACTTGAAAAAATGTTGGTTAACATAAAAAAACAATGTATATTTATCTGTTGTAACAAATATGACAAATGCCGACAGTTCGACAATGTCATTAAGATTGCTTAACAACGTAAATTAATCGAGAAAGCGTTTAATGAAAAAAAATAGTGCCCGTAATTTGTAAATGAATATGTAAGAAAATAAAATAAGAAACTGAATTTATGGTAATTTATTTCACTTAACAAGTGTTTTTTCTCCCTCCTATAAAATGTTGTTTTTACATGTAGACCCTTTTTATAGGGACGCCTTTAATTATTATTCATGTTTTATTTATATATAAGTTTATTTTTCTTTCTCTATTATTGTTGTCTTCTTCTCCTCACACATATAATTGTTTGAAAATAATATGCAGATATGCTTTTATGGCGGACCAGGTCTTCCACACTCATCTTGGTTAATTTAAGCTAATATTATTATTATTATTATTATTTTGAAATCCATCTCACGATGTTCCTAAGATAATAGTTTTAAAAAGCGTTTCAATTTGAACTTAGAAATCCTGATAAATTCATACATATTCAAATCACAGCTCCGCTAGATCCCTGGAATACTTTACTCGGGATTAATTTAGGGCAGAATCCTGAAAAGTGTGTCTGCGAGAAGATGAATTGTTCTTATCAGTGCCCGTGGGGGTGGGGCGGGGGGGGGTTAATCATGCCCGACGACCGCAGAACGGCCCCCGAGGGGGTTAAAAGTCTTAGCGCTCCGTAGGGCGGGGTATTAATTACCCCCGCGCCAGTACGGGGGAATATTCCCGGGATCGCTGGGAACTTGTGAACTAAACTAAGAAACTTAGACATATTTCTTAGAAAGCGACGCGACTAGTGGAGACTTTGCCAAATGCTCAACCGAAATTGCTACAATTATGTGAACGACTTTAAAAGACACATTCTTAGACACGTAATGGCTTTTTATACAATATATCGCAAAACTATACGTTTTGTGTACTATTACTAGATTCTAGAAACAAGAGGAATTGCACATAATTGAAGTTTGAATCATCTTCAAAACTGGAAATCGGTGGAATACACGAAAATGTACGAGAAGATATGAGAAAAAACGTTATCTGTATAAACAGTAGCGGCGTCGCGCTGAGGACAGTCTTTGTTTGACAGCTGGCGAATACAATAGAAAATCGATCTGGGAAGTTCTAGTGCAAATTATGGAATACCCAGGATTAAGATTATGATTCCAATGATTTGTGTTTAAGATAAGTTTGGAATTACTTACAAGTGTTACATGTCGTTCCTCAAACAGTATAATATAATATATTCCTTTATTCTACAAATCTTCAAAAAAAAATACTTCAATGAGGATCCGAACCCAGGTCCCAGTATGACCAGCGGGGCTGAGAATAAGGAGATATATTAGTAGATACTGAGGTCCTGTAAAAAAGTCTACCGTATATTATGTATTTATTACATAATATACGGTAGACTTTTTTACATGAATTTATTACAAAAAAATATGCAAATCAACATGATTACTACTGTCTATGGTATATCTTAGGTATCAATGGTATAAAGTTTTATTTATTTTATATTTGTTTGTTTGTTCACGCCCATTAGAGGCTTTTGCATATAAAACTGTTGTAATATACAAAGAAGTATATAAAACAATATAAAGTATAAGCAGTACCTACATGTAAGATATAAAATATAAAATCATAGCACGCATTACATAAAAAATAGAAAAATGAACAGTAAAATATAAAAATTTTAAGTACATGTGTAAGCAGTTAAAGTATCAGGTAAAAGCATTACAATATGAAGTAAAAAGCTATAATGTGTATATAAAAAAAATATATTACATATCATAACAAGTTGTGACGAAATAAATCATGTTCGTCACACTCCTTCGCGGAACACTCAATAAAATAATTATTTTTCCAATTACAGCGCAAAATTACTGATAAAATCATGCGAGTACACGTAGGTACTGCGCGCGCATTTCGGAACCGGGATCATTTACGAATTTTAGCAGCCGCTGCCGCATAATCGGTCAAAGCGAAACAAGATGGCGTCATTCGGGTTTCGCCAAACATAGTGTCAACATGAAGACCTTCGCACCCTTTATTTTGAGGTAAGACCATGAAATGAGAGACGCAAATTTGAAGTAGCATCGAGATAACATTGTTAAATTGTAGATGTATGCTAATAATTAAATTTTATATCAGGATTCCTACGTCGGGATCACAATGTGATCCCGTCTCCGGATGTCAAGCGTGCGGCCTACTGAGACGAGGTCCGGCACGAGGGTCTACATGGCGGCGTAAGAACGTGCATCCATCGACCCACTGGATGCCGGTCTTACCCTGAACTGGAGGAAGTCACCATGGCGTGATGCAGTTGCCGAGCGTCTTCCGGTCGGTGCAGTACGCACACAGAAGAAATTGGTATTCTCTGATCTCAATCTCATCTCAAGTGCCTTTCACTCCGTTCAGCCTAGCGAGACGTCGTGGCACAGCGTAGAGTTTTGTGAAACGCAGAGGTTTGAAAGTAATACGCAGCATCAGTGATTTATCCATCGATAAGGAAATTTCGAGAGTCATGTCGATGCACTGTTGTACGTGTTAATTATGTCTCATCCAATTTAAATGCAAATTTTAACCTTATGATTGCCCTATCCAGAGTCTTATAAACATAGTTTAAGCTGCCTTGTCTCTTGTATCGCGCGGCCGTCGGCGACAATGTCGTGGAGAGGTCAATTTATTTTAAATTAGAAAAGTTGATTTTAATTAAACAAATTTAGCAATATCTTTGAGTTTGCCCGGTGTCGCCTTTTGTGGCACAGCTAGTTGTTAGTACTAGATTGAATAAATTTTTATTTTGACTGCTCAAAATGTTTTGTTTTGTGAACCCATCTTTGTTAATCTGTTGCAAATTGAAACTTTTCAATGTGAGAGGCGTCTGATGCGGCTCGAGAAAGTTCAGCGTGCACATCGCCGAGAGGACCCTGAGATTGAAATCAAGGAGTAAGGTTAGTCCCATTCTTCTTCGACTGAACTAGCTGGTGATGACGAGGGGGTCATGAGGATCTGAAACTCACGTCATAATGTATATATAGCAGGCGCGTGCAGTGGGAACATTGAAGCATGACATTTTTGTAAACGTATATAACGGAAAAAATATAAATCAAATATTTATGCTACAGATTTTTATGATATATCAAAATATGAATACAGTGACAACATGAAATATTAAGAAATATGTGTTGTATTCCGGTTTTTTTTAAATTGGTTACATAAAACTCATGCCACGATGTTCCCACTGCACGCCCCTGGTATATAGTAATAGTGGAAGTTAGTAATGTAATTTGAATTTGATAAATTGAAAGGAAGAATAGTAATGAAAATGAAAAAAAATATTATAACATGTATATAGTAATAGTGGAAGTTAGTAATAAAATAGTATTGTCTCTTTAAGTGTTAACTTAACATTATCTTCACTAGATGGAGATGTAGAAGTAATGAAGATCTTTAATGAAATGTCAGAGGAAATAATGATGGAACAAAAAGTTTCCAAATTTTTAATAAAGCTGAGTAAATATATTGTCACGGAATTGCGGCGGTGAGAAACAAATTAAACACTTGAAATTAATTTACTTTCTATTTTTCACCAAAGACACTGTACACGAACTTACCTAGTGCAGAATAAAGTAATTCACACTAATTTCACACCCTTCACTTGAGAATCATACACTTGCCTGGAACACTTTACAATCGTCTGAGAATATTCGCACGTCTGTGATCTCACATCTTCACTATCGGACCCCAGCTAGGTACTTTATAATTTCGTCCCTTATAATTTGCTAGTATCCGTCTCTATGGAATTGCCGCACAATAAAACTGTATTCGCATAGCAGTTATGTCACCCATTTCGCGAACATTCGAGTAAGATCGGTTAAGACTTCTTACTTAATTTATTATTAATTAGTTATTTCCAATTTACTGTAAATTTTCCAGAGGGCTAGGAAATTTTTGGTTATGTGGAATTCTTTCTGTTCTTATAGTCTCATGAGAATAAGATATGTAAATTTTAAATTTAAACAATAATAATAATAAGTTCAAATGAAACTCTCCTTTAAATAATAAACTTTTATATAAATATATTTTTATATAAAACTAAAAGTATACACAAGAACTCGCATGCTTGGTAATCGCTTAATAATCACTTCCTTCCTAAATAGTTTATTATGTCGCTCACTAGTTGTCACTTTCAGATATCACATTACACCATAACAGAGCGACGACTACTACAACAGCTTATATACCTGCGGCCGTTTGACGTTTGTGTACTAGCGTTTTTAAAATATTCTTGAAGATGCGCGACGACTTATCTCGGCTTTTTTGGGCATCTCCATATTTTTTTTGATAATCTTGGATTGATAAAAAATGTTCCAGAATATTCTAGAGAATTTTGAATCCTTCTTGACTATGTGAGATTATTGTGTAATGTTCAATGGATTGTTTTTTTCTATAAAAATAAGCTAAAATTGATAAATATTTTTCGTTTGTATTTATATTTTATTTATCTGTGCACTTTTTCAAAGATAGTAATAATAATAATTATAATTGTAATAATAATATGCATAAACAGGTTGCGGATTAGGAATTTATATTTAAGAAGATATAAAATATCATAAAATGCTCAAGTAACGCTTTTGTAACAACGAGGAAAATTTGTGTAAATGTATCCCCATCTTACGGTGGGAGCTGGTTAAGAAGGGCGCTGGAGGATCGGTATGCGAACGAGGGATGGTTTGTGATGTGCTGATTTCAATGGTAATAAAAACGAGTTGAATTTTAACGTTCAATTAACATTTCTCCCACTTAATGCTCATCCGGACTCACTCACTAATTAAATCTTAGCCCTGAGCATTTAACACGGTCGAAAGATCAGACAACTTTTTTCAAACTCAGTGAAAATGTATAAATTTCAATGTGAATTTTACTACGCCTAATAATAACATACTAGAAAAATTCTACAGCTATTAATATGTTTAGCCTAGAATAAAATCATGTTTTAATGTATAAAAGCTTTAAAATACTAAAGATCATGTCTAGGTTTTCTGTAATATTAAAATATATATTTACAAACTTGAATGCGCACGTATATTGTACATGTGTGTTTACCTGCTAAGCTAAGAATAATTTTTTTCATAGTAACATCCTTAAGCATTATTATAACATCTTATGCGAGTATTCTACCCAATAAAATGTTGTATAATATTAATTATAAATTAAAAATGGTCATGGATAAGCTAAATTTATCAAAATACTCAATTATGCGACAAACAAGTTTATAGAAATTAAAAATTGGATTTACAAGAGCTGTAACATTTGCGGTTGTATTTATGTTACATTAATAAAACATTACTAAAACTTTTGATAAATTTAGTAGATAGATACACATCAATGATTCGATACTAAATAATTAAGTTAAATACCGTTATTACCTTATTTAGTTTTTATACAAATAATAACTTGGACTCGTTCCAACATTATTGAAAAAGAGCTAAAAAAAGAGGGGACCATAAAAACAGTACTGCGAAAATTATATTATCTGCCGGTTAATTAAGATATTGAAATTAAAAATAAAGTGATTAAAAAAAACAAAAAAGAAAGGGTAAAAATCTACGATATTGAATGAATTGATAACCTCTTTGGAATTGATAATATTTGTGGACGAACATAGCAAATTTTCATACTACTTGATAAAAAAAATCTTTAAAAAACGTGAAATATCAAGAGGGCAGCATTTGTGAACAGTAGGTGATAAATTTAGCGTAAAGCGTAGAGGCTTATTAGCAGTGCTTCATATTATTTAACAATTTTAACATTTTCATAAATATTTAAAAATAATAAAATCGTTTAGAAACAAAAGATATTAATTACTAAGTCATTATTTATGTTTTATTTATTATATAGAAAAATAATTTCTATGAAGAAATTCTGTCTTTTTTTTACTTAGGCTAGGCCTGTTCTAGAGACAACAGCCTCACATTTTTATGAATTTTCCGCGTTTTCAGAAAAAGTACCCAATGTAAACAGTATAAAAAACATACGTTATGTAAACATCATAAAAGAAAATAGTATTAAAATATTAGTAATATCATCATTATTAAAGAAACAGTATAAAAAACATACAACTAAATTAAATATCAGAAACACACATAAAATAGTAAAATAGAAACAAATTTGTACTGACAATCAAATGAAATAAAATATAAAGTAAATAAAACAATAAAATAAATAGTATAAAAAAACATAAGAGAAATTAACTAAATAAGAAACCAGATGTTCATAAAATAGTAAAATAGAAACAATGCAGTACTGACAAATAAAAGAAATTAAAAATCACACTGAAAGGTATCATTCGCTTTCCAGCGACTTTGTTGTATAAGCAGTGAACAATTCTTTCTCATGGATACTCAACCATTCATCATTTTTTTTAAAAAGACTGGGTGATTATATTTACTTTGTGTTGGCATCTAAAGTTTTGTAAATATTGGGTGCTAATTTTGATGTGGGAAGAGTTTTTGTCCAAATGTACTCTTGATATGTGGAAGTTGTATTTTCTTTTATGAATTGGTTCCAGTAATGTTATGGTGTGTTGCTATACGATGCAAAGAAGTATCAGTGTGATAAAAAATAATTGCTGTTCTACACTAAAGTTGGTGAATTTTGATTAAATTTATTGAATAGTATATATAAGTCCAAGTTTAAAAGTTAAACAATATAAAACATATACCTACATTATGTAAACATATTCATTTCACAACATATTCAAGAATATGAACAGTAGATATAATGACAATTGGTACCTAAATAGTCGACTTTAAAATGCTCGTACAAGAATGAATTCGAGAATTGATTGATTAAATATGGACCGAAAGTTACCCGTTCGTACTAGTAAATTTTTTTACTCATGTCAATCGGCCACTGATGAACCTGTTATGTACTTGTTTTAGTTTTAGATTATTACAAAATAAATAGTAGGTACTTTGATTTTTTTAATGTTAATTTATTTTAGGGATAGGGAATGAAATAACATTAATATTAAAAATGACTCTTTCGAAGCCTTTCATTAGCTGAAACAAGTAGGTGAATTAAAATATTTTTTAATTAAGATAAATTATATAAATCTCAGACAGACGAAGCTACTCATATGAGAATTGTGTATGAAATTCTTATAGAATTGACCAGGGTTTATGACCTGTATAAGCTGGCGTAAGTAATCACATTACACAACGTAAATTAACCAATTCTACAGTAAAAACATCCACACATTATTTTTAGCGAAATTTAAAATAAATTAAATTTTAATAAATATTATTATTAAGTTCTACGGGTTAAGTATTTTTATGTGTTACAGCTGTTTCGGCTTGTAAGGCCATTATCAAACAGTGGATATACCACGTACAAACGACTTATTTATACAATTTTAACTTACCCCTTCCCATTTAGAGTAATTAGATATTTGTGGTGATGCCCTGTAGTAATGTAGGTTTTTTCCCGGGCACTTATCATTAAAGGTGCCTCGGTCAACGTTATGCTTAATTATCAAAATTCCCCGTTTTCTGTAAGTGTTATTTATAAATATTATTTAAATTTATGTCCTTGATTATTGGTTTTTTAAAAAAATATTTAGAAGTGGAGAGAAGATCATTTTTTGTTGATTATTTAAAAGTTTAACATTTGGATCCTTTTTATATTTATTTATTTCTAGTTGCTCAAGTAAATTCATCCTAAAACCTTTTGTTTCTATATGTAAAGTTCTACAAATTAAACACAAAAACCATAAATAAAAAATCCACACATTATTTTAGGAAAATTGTATAAGTATATGTTCTAAATAATTTTGTTTCATATATTCGAATGGACTATGCTAGAGGCATCTATGATTCTTCCCATGTATACATAGATTTCGCAGTAGATCTGTATTTTGTAATTTTAAAGAGGAATATTAAGCAATATCTTTTTTAGTGTACCTTATACATAATGATATTCTTCTGAATTATTTTACGTATAAACTAGTGTTCGTTCCAGCCCCGGGAAAAGAAACGGATGAATGTCTACATTTTTTTTAAATTACTTTAAAATATGTTTCCGGATCCTGGCTGGAACCCACCAATTCTTTTATCGTACGAAACAAGTAATTAAAACGTGAAATAAAATTTATAAGTTAAGCGACAAAAGGAAAATTAATCGAAAAATAGCGATCAAAAAGGAAAAAAAATATATACTTACGACACAAAGCTACGTATTACTGCTTTGAAAAATATTACGAAAATGCTGCTGCCTTTCTAAGAATCTTCCCTTTTATACTTATCGAGATTTATTTTTGCCAAACTAAATATAAAATTACATTATATCACGTGCGTTCTTAACATTTCTTCATTCAAAATTTTCAATATTTAAACTATAAATTGTCGAGTTCTTACTCGCATAAAATAATAAAGAAAACACACTATTTTTATTAAATCAATAAACAAGTATGTACATAATAGAAAACGATTTCAATTTTGAAAACATTTTAATTATATACCGCATTGCCAAATCATTAAATAAATATTTTGGAGAAAACAACTAGAATACGCTTGAAAGTTATTATTTAATTTTTTAAATTCCTTTTATAGAACAGTATATATTTTCAACAATATTTTTATATTGTAACGAGATAGTGAACCAACTGAATACAGACAACAATATAATGGCGTTACGCAATGGAGGGTCAGTCACCCGTGACCAGAAACTCTCGAATGCATGTAATTCAGAATCAGTTAGTTGTTCGTGACGGCATTCTCTCAAATATTCCAAAAAATTCTATTACTTACTAAAATACTACTTCGGAATCGTGTAGAACGCTTTACAAATCTCTCGTAGGAAATTATCTATTAAAGCCATCACGCAACGCGGGGTCAGTCAATAGAACAGAGTATGGCCAGTGCAGTGATACCAGCGGTGATAAATAAAAGAATACAATGCGAGAAGTCTTTCTACGAGCGAAGTTTACTTGAACGTGATCAAAGCAATAGAAACAGCGTTGATTAGTGTTAATTAAAGAACAATGCAATAGTAAGCAAGTAAATAAGTAAAGTATTTTACAGACCTTTAATTTAACTTGTGTCCATGAATCTTTGGTAATAAATTAACCTTTAAATTAATTTCCAGTGTTTTAATTTGTCTCCCAAAACCTTATCCCATGACAATATATATGTTCTGAGAACAAACATATAAAAATATTGTAAAAATATTTTTTTGTTAAAGGCGAACATTACATGTCATTATATCAATATAACGGATAAACGCCAAGAAATTTCAGTAAGTTTTAAAAATGGTTTGATAATAATTATTAGCATTATATTACATTTACATGTATTTTAAACCTGTAAATATACTCTGCGCGCATTGAACACAACCAATACTATGCGTCACTGACATCGAGTGTATTATATTAGGTCCTTACATATGAAATTGGCGTTTTGCCGTACTGGCAAATTTGATCTCAAATATCTTCTCTTTAGTTAGGAATTCCAAATCCAAATTTATACAGCTATTTACTCATGTATTTGTGTTTTGAAAATTATAATTCATTTGTTTTTTCCTCAATTGTTTTTTTCTTTGCGTCACTCAGTTTACAAAATGAAAAACTTGAAATATCGCGTTATTTACGAGTACGAGTTCCACCGTGGCACCAGTGCTGCAGAAACGGCTCGAAGGATTAATGATGTGTATGGCGACGGTGCCGCAAAAGAAAACACAGTGCGTTTTTGGTTCCAACGTTTTCGTTCTGGAAATTTCGACCTGCAGAACAAGCCCCGTGGACGGCCGGAGACCAAAGTTAATAATGAAGAATTGAAGGCTATTGTGGAAGCGGATCCATCGCAAACCACATCCGAGTTGCTGCAGGCTGCGGTGTTATTGATAAAACTGTTTTAATCCACTTGAAGCAAATTGGTAAGGTAAAAAAGCTTGAAAGGTGGGTACCTCACGAATTGAGTGAAGCAAATCAACAAACGCGCGTTGACTGCTGCGTTGCATTACTCAACCGGCACAATAATTAAGGGATTTTAAATCGAATCATTACCTGTGATGAAAAGTGGATCCTGTACGATAATCGGAAGCGCTCATCGCAATGGCTGAACCCTGCCGAACCAGCCAAACCATGCCCCAAGCGAAAATTGACTCCAAAAAAGTTACTTGTGAGCGTTTGGTGGACTAGTTCTGGTGTCGTTCACTACAGCTTTCTTAAATCTGGCCAGACGATTACGGCAGATGTCTATTGTCAGCAACTGCAAACCATGATGGAAAAGCTAGCTGCTAAACAACCGAGGCTGGTTAATCGCTCTAGGCCACTGCTGCTTCATGATAACGCTAGACCACACACTGCACAACAGACGGCTACCAAATTAGAGGAGATTCAATTGGAATGTCTAAGACATCCACCGTACTCTCCGGACCTTGCCCCAACAGATTACCATTTTTTTCGAAATTTGGATAACTTCTTGCAAAGGAAAAAATTCAACTCCGATGGGGCAGTCCAAACCGCCTTCAAAGATTTTATTGATTCCCGTCCGAATGGTTTTTTTTAGTAAAGGGATCGATGAACTACCTATGAGATGGCAAAAGTGCATAGATAGCAATGGTACATACTTTGATTAAATAAATATATTATTATAAAAAAAATCGGCTTTATGTTCCTCCCATACTAAACGCCAATTTCATATGTAAGGACCTAATATATGGCTAGAGGTTTTATTTCCGACCTTTTTTTACCTAACTTCATGTCAATTTTTAATTTACGTCACTTGTTTGCACCCAACAAATTTGTTCCATAGATCCAGTCAAGTCGAGAAAAAACTCATCCTGAACCGTACATTTTTACTTATCTCTATGTCTGCGAGTTTTGTGTAATAGACAAGTAAATTTTTCATGGAATAGCGTATTACTTCGAAAAGTCCTATGCCAGGTGATAACATTTACAGAAATGATATTTTTTACAAATTCCACCCAAAATTTTTGTGTGAATTCTATTTGTCTTTTCTATGGTGAATGTAATTACCATCGGTCATATCCAATGGTCATATCATAATGATTATTTACAACGACATTGCCATCGATGATATCATAAAATGTTAGATTTATTTTTGTGAAAAGAAACGTATATCTGAAATTAGTATTATTCCCGATTTGATTATATATAAATATAAAATATTTATTTATTTAGAAAATATTGTTTACAATACTTATTTTATAGTGCAGTTATTTCTGTGGATTGAAGCTACTCAAAATAGTTCATTATATACAGTAAAAAAAAATTTCAAAAAATGTGTATACCCTTATAGGTATATGCATATATACCTATAAGGGTTCGGAATAATCCTTTTTAAGTGATAACCATCCAAATACTCGTGTAAACAGTTGATCACATTTAAGAATAATTCATTTTAATGTTAAAAAGTTAAAAATAACCATTATATTTCCCGTTGGATGCACAATAGTAATAAATATTTTATAAATGTGCAATATATATTTTGCTATAGAAATATAATATCAATAAAACTCTTTGGATTCAAATCAAACAAGGAATTGGGCATATTCTTCAGTTATAATATTTGAAAGACACAATACTATTCAATTATCTATTTTAAAAAATAATTTAAAATATTTGTGACATTAACTATGACATCTTCATTATTAGCTTATGTTACGCCTACCATCATAACAATACCTACGTAGTAATGGTATTTTGACCGGTTATACAAAAACCGTTATTTGAGATTTTTATCTGATTGTATCGATGATTGGTAAATATTTTGGTAATTTTTTTACAATTCGACAGGAAATCATTGATACTAGATAATAGTTACCAATCTTTGATACTATCATATATACAGATCTCTTACAGTACTATGAGTAACAGGTTAAAATAACGGCTCCACCCTCACTAAGTTTACATATCCTTCTAATTTAAATGGATTTTTTAATGAAAACGTATTTATTATGAAAACGAAATATATTTGGCTATTTTTTAACGATTATCACAAAACTGTGAAAACGGAGATGTCGCACTTTGATAATAATATTTTGTTAAATTAAAAACAAACATTCGCTGGGTTTCGGAACCACCGTTCCTTCTTCAAGGTAGACTATAAATATAAACTAAACATTACAAAATATGGAGAAATATATTTTTAGAAACTTTTTTTTGGTATGACAAAAAAAAGTGGTTTAAACCGAGTGAATTTTTGGTTTAATTAAGTTAAAAATGAATAACCGCAAATTAATAGCTGATTACAATCGTATAATATTTTTTTCTTTAATGATTTAATTAGTGTGAGAAATATAAAATTTAATCTACGAAATGAACTCGCATAACCTATTGACAAGTGTACCTCGGTACCCGACACCCAAATTACACCGTATGTACCCGCAGCATTTCCCGTGATCGTCTGCGGGTTGCCGCTCCGCCCAGCCGCAACCAGAACCGCCGGGAAAAACCGCAGCGCCAACGCCATCTCTGGCCCCGAGACAAATTTAATTTTGACCAAGACGCCCACCGACGCCAGCGTCTTGGCAGCGGAAAGTAGGGAAAGCTTGCCAATTTTTCCCGGACCCGCTCGCTAAGAAAGAAACACACACTTTGCCGTTTCTTATAATATGGGTGACTTTCGCACTTGCGCGTAAGGTGATGAAGAAAATCAATAACAACATAATCGTTCACACACCAATCTTAAACACATCAACATGACCTCTACAACCTACAGTCTCAAGCCTGAATTTCGAATGCTCTAACCTCTTGACTTACGCCATTTTAAAATACACTTTATATTAAGAAGGTTCCGGTCTTTATCCCGCTAAACGAACAAGCGCCGGCGAATTCATACCACGTTGCGACGTTTTGAAATTAAGGCGAGGGTTTTCTTGTGTGTGAGTGTGAGCGCGTGTACACGGCGCGGGGGTTGACTGGTGTGAGAAGAAATAGAGTTTTCTTAGGAAACGGTAGGGAGTTTCTTTAAGAGGCAACAAGACGGTGGACTTTTCTTCTTTAAAACTTGAAGAAAGTTCGCGTCCCGTCGGCTAGAGTGCGCTAGTTGTATTATTAAAAAAATATATTATTTATAATTTTTAACAGTGGTAAATAGTCAATACATTTATGCATCGACATTTCAACAGTTATGCGGAAACATATACCTAGACATTTTGAAAAAAAAATAGGGAAATTAAATACATATTTATCTAAATATTTTGATATATTTAATTGTGATGGAAATATTACGAAATTCATATTTTATTTCGATGAAAATCTAGTTAAATACAGTTTATTTGAAAGTACTTACTCCAAGCCGCTGAATATTAATACGGTAGGTAGTACTTAATTGTATGACGGAAATGATAAATAATTTTTTATTGTAATAATTTATTGTATCCCGTCTTTAAAGATAAATAACGCATTTTTATCAAGCAGTTCTTTATTTTTTTGCTATTTTATAATTATTAATCAAATCTCAACCCTAATTTCAAACGTAAATCATACATTCATCGCGTATCACATTCAAGCAAAAAAAGCTCCCCTCCCTTTGCGACAGTCTCCACATCCCACGAATCGTAAACCGCAAACCACACGCAACCGCAATATTTTTCCTAATCATTAAATAACCAATGAGACTGTTCGCCGAGCGTCGCCCGCCAATGGCGTCGCGGGGAAAAAATCCCCCGTCATATCGGGCCGAAGTGCGCGTCCATCCTCGGAAACCGCAAATAGTGATATTCGGTTAACCGCAAGGGCAGGTGGCGGACCAATCAGGGGGCGCGAGCCGACCGCGGCCCCGCCTTTTTGACCGCAAACCAACCGCGAGGCAAGACGCCGCTTGTGCGCCGAGACGAGCCGCGACGCGTCTCCTAACGATCGCCGCGGCGTGTCGCGCGCCGCTCTGACGGATGCGAACGAGCATTTAACCGCGCGCATTTTGTCGACCTCATTTTTACAGGGTGGGACTTAAATTAGCAGCAAAATAATGCTAGGCTTATGTTGAGAATACGGTAGACTCTCAAATTTTAGCAAGGATACATTCTCCGGTATGATCGAGTGTCGTGATTTCAAATATGAAATTAAATAAATTGATCCGCAAGGAATGTTTTACAGTTTCGAAATACTCGGCACATATTTTGACATTTCAAACAATTGAGTGGAATCTTGAGCCATTAAAAAAATTATTATACATAGTTGTGTAAAATTCATTTCACTTTTCAATATTTTTAATAATACAGGGTGGCCCATTGGGTAGGTACGCCGGATTTGAATTTATCTTATATCATTTTCATTATACTTATAATATATCATCTATCAGATTCTTAATACCATTCGATCTACCCACTCTTAATATTACATTTATAAATATCAATGTACTCGATAAATTATCCGAGTAGGTCACATATACCTAGCAACCAAACCATTTAATTAAAAAAAAAATAGTTTTTAAGGTCGTAGTAACTATATGATAGCTAACCAAAGCAAATTTTTTGAAAATTCATTGGTTAATTGATGCGCGCAAAGTACATTTTAATGAGTAGGTATGCCATCTACAAAATATAGTGCTATGAGTAAGCAGTATCGGTGGAAAAGTATCGATTGAGTAAAAAAAGTATCGATCAAAAAAAAAGTATCGATACCCGAAGAATCGATACTTTTTCAGATTGACAATGGTTTTTTTTGTAAGCCTGTACATGAATCCCTGCCTGTCTCGCTACTGGTGGTGCTGGTGGGGACTGAGTTTGCTGCTATCAATCACCTTATCGTAGAGATTACCCTAGGTAAGCTCTGGTGTATTGCAAATCTTATTATTATTTTATACCTGGAGTCAAGTAAGCAAGACATGGCTACCAAGTGACTATTATCCACTTGTCCAAACCTGTGTTGTATTTGTTACATTATCTCACAATTTTTAAGCTTTGGGTGGATACTACTTAATATTTTCGGCGATATAATTTATTTGAAAGTTGAGAAAAAATTTATCGATACCTACCACATTGAGTAGGTATTGCATAGTATCGACAATTTGTTCAGTGAAAAATCGTGAATTGCGAAACAATAAATAAAGCGAACGATCGAGTACCTAATTGGTTGAATGTTTTGGTGAATATTAAATACGTGTTACCCAGCGATAATAAAGTGTTTATTTACGAGTGAAATACTGAAAAATAGTGTGTTTTGAAGAATAGCGTTAAGTTCAATAAAGTGCTGAAATATCAATCTTAAGGTCCCAATATTGCTATTTTTGGAATACAGCCGATTAATTTATATCTACATGCGTGAATGAAATTCACAAATTTTTCATTTCAGTTTATAACATACATATGGTATCGTAATCTTTTTTATCTTTGTTAGTTAGTTATTTGGAAAAAAATAATATTTACCAGCATATTATAAATTCATTCATTATTTTATTTTGTTCACCCTTTTCTTAAACAGATTGAGTTTAATATCGCAAGGTAATTCTTGCGAGCGATTAACTAACTGGTCGGATATTCGAAGACCATCAGGTTACTCATATTTTTCATGATATTTCCAGTAAAATTATTTTCTAGTTAGCAATAGCAATTATTAATTAGTGCAATAAAATGATTATCCTGAGAAGGGAAGGAGGGCGGAGGGTTATGCCACATTACTAGGCAAAAATCTGTTAAAAATAAAGACTAAAAAAATAATTAAATAAATACAAACATTATCTTCTCGGGAGACCTATATCCCGATACTAATAATTTAATTCAAATACTTATCAAAACCACTGATAAAACCAATATTTTCAATACAAAGTTTCTGCAGGGCAGTCGATAAATATAATTTTTTCAAATACGAGAAGCTTTTGCGAGATTCGCAGCTGTTTTGGAAAATTAAAAAAAGTGGAGCAAAGTAAGTTTAGTAACTCACTTTCTCTGTCTTTGACAAGTTCACTCACGCCTGCGCAGCTTACGCGAGTGCTTGACGTGCTACGGTTGGGTACCCCAACACTGTTTAACGTTTTTATTTATGGTTTTTGTGTTTAATTTGTAGAACTCCATATTTATTTATTTTTTTGTCCTATTATGTGGCCACATATATAGGACAAACGGGAAGGTCTTTTTTAACTAGATTCGCGGAACACATGCGCTGCTATAAAAATAAAAATTTAGAGTCAAAATTTGCGGCCCATTTATTAAATGAAAACCACGTCCCGCAAGGTGATAACGAACCAAAACTTTTACATATAGAAACAAAAGGTTTTAGGATGAATTTACTTGAGCAACTAGAAATAAATAAATATAAAAAGGATCCAAATATTAAACTTTTAAATAATCAACAAAAAATGATCTTCTCTCCACTTCTAAATATTTTTAAAAAACCAATAATCAAGGACATAAATTAAAATAATATTTATAAATAACACTTGCAGAAAACGGGGAATTTTGATAATTAAGCATAACGTTAACCTAGGCACCTTTAATGATAAGTGCCCGGGAAAAAACGTACATTACTACAGGGCTTCACCACAAATATCTAATTACTCTAAATGGGAAGGGGTAACTTAAAATTGCATAAATAAGTCGTTTGTACGTGGTATATCCACTGTTTGATAATGGCCTCACAAGCCGAAACAGCTGTAACACATAAAAATACTTAACCCGTAGAACTTAATAATAATATTTATTAAAATTTAATTTATTTTAAATTTCGCTAAAAAAAAAAAAAAAAACTGTTTAACGTTTTCCCTAGCGTGCACCATGCAAGGCTGCGTAATGCGGGCTCGATGACTATTCCTTGCCTTTTTTCTAAATGGTACAATACATTACAGAAATATGTAATTTAATTTAAACAAATACTTCTGTTTCGCTCTAGCGACCCTGAGTTGCTTCACTTTTTAAAATCTACGAGCACACGTACACTGATGAAATTTTGCTCTCGAGACTCGGATGTTGCATAGTATCAATATAGGTATATCAGATGGTCACTCAGCTCTGATTTTGGCCAGGGGTGACAAATGGTGGAGAGCCGATGCACCTAACAACAAGCAATTGTTTTTATACTTATTTCTGTGAGATCGGTGTGTAGCTATCCCCACGCCGAGGTAGATCGTAGACGGGCAGTTGAAGACTGGCCACTAGGGACGGGCGTTGAATGGACGGACTAGTTGAAATCAACCGTTGACGTTGCATCGACGCGTCGACCGTTTACGTTTATCGCATGGACTAGTTGAATTCGTAGACGGTGGACAGCGGACGCCGTAGTCGGTGGACGATTCGAGATTAACGCAATGCAAAGCAACGAGCGAGAGCAAGACAAAACGTCTCCGTTTATTTCTCTCTCATCTCTCGCTGTCGATTTGTAGATGCCATAGACGTCATAGACGGCTCGACGGGTAATAACTTCTTAAAATTTTAAAAATTAACGTCATAAAAATAGCCAATGGTTGAGCCGTCGAGAAGCGTCGCGTTGAACCGTAGACAGTTGACCATCGTCCGGATGTTTAGATAGAACGTCCGCGTAACGAAGTTGACGCGTCAACTAGTTGACGAATTCAACTAGTTGATCGTCTCGTCGATGGATGGACGTGGACGGTCTCGTTTCGTCGACGGTAAATACGTCGACGACCCATCCCTACTGGCCACCAGATGGACAGCTCGTAGCGAAATCTAGTAATACCGATATTAAAGACGTATAAATACATTAAAATCGTAACCTCTTAGGGGGGGGGGGGGTATGGTTAATTCGGTGAAAAAAGGGCATGTTTTCAGGATTTGTTTGGCAATATTGTTTTAGTTTGTTTACTTAATTTTTATATAATAATACATTATTCAAACATTATTTTTAAAAAATTTCATTGCAAAATATTTATATTTAAGCGAGTGGCAGTGAATCTCCGGAGACGCCTCGAAAAAAATTTTTTGCGACAACAACTGCAATTGTTGCAACTGCAATTGCAACAACAAAAACAACAACAACTGCAATTGTTAATTGCAGTTGTTGTTGTTTTTCAAGGTAACGCCATGAATTTTTTTCGGTTATTAAATTTTTAGTAGCACTTGGAAGCCAAAACACCGATTTTTGCTAAAAAATCGGCCAATTTGTTAGAGTAAAATTAATAATTATTATAAAAAAAAAACGAAAAAACTCCCGGATTACCTGGGTGAATTACGTGAAAAAGTAATATGCAAAATTTCAATACGATCGGTCCAGTAGATTTTGAGTTATGGCGTACACGGACTTCAAAAATGAAAAACGCTTTAAAGTTTTGCACACTATAAAATTCAAAATAAAACTCGAAAATTATTTTATACTTACACAGTCACCGATGCCAGGTCCATACAGCAAAGAGCTTTCACCAATAAGATCTAGAGCATCTTTTTGTCTCAAAACTCTTCCAATACAATAGCGCATCCGGTAATCATCGGGTAAGCGCGTTCCTCAGATGCCCGAGCAGGTATAGAAAATCAGTCTGAGTATCGGTCAAATATTCATAACTTGGTCAATTTTGCTTCGATTGACTTGAAATTTTGACACGATATTTTTGCGATGTTATACATTCATTCAAAAAATTAAAAATACAAAAATTACCTCAAATTTAATTATATATTATATATTTATATATATATAATTAATATAACGAACGAAGTTTGAACCCCCGACCACAACCGCGGGATGACAGAGGTGGCGTGACGCCACACTAACCTAGAATACACCCCAGGCCTCCACCACAGTGTTACGATTTTTGAGGCTTCTGTTTCCAGTATTTGGTTTAGGTATTATACAAGTTTTTAGAGGTTGATTCCTGCCTTGATTATGATATATATATATAATAAAAAATTAAGTCCCCAGACAACAATTGTATGCTGGTATAAGGGAACATTAAGAAGAAAACTAAATTAAAATGAAGTACACATATTAACTATCGACACAAAGATTTGTTAAACAGTTTATAACCTCCCCAACACAAGTCTTTTCAGTTGTTTATGGAATAATTTCACATTATTTAATTTCTTTATGTTATAAGAAATTCCATTTTAAAAGTCGATTGCAGTAGGTATGTAATACTATGTCTTTCTCTATTAGTCGCAGTACATCACTTCTTATATAGTCTCTTGTTCTCGTGTGTTGTATATGTACGTCAGTATTCTGATAAGGATGATACTTGTTTCTTTTTCATTTAGGAATTCAAACATTCATTTTATTTTTACTGACACAATTATTCGTGAAGACATTATTATAAACTGCATTTGCACAATTACCCAAAGGCAGAAAACAGACTTTAATTTATTTATTTGCTCATTGAATTGTATTTTTGAATTAATTCATACATGCAAACAGTAATAATTAAAACCTTTGTTAAAGATTTTAATTATTACTGTTTACTTTTATACTAATCATTATTTATATATATTTACTCATTTTTAAGTGTTTTGTTGATTGTTCATGTCTCTTTTAAACATGTTTTATTTCTATTAGTATTTTGGTTTGGTCGTTTTTAACCATACACCTACTTTTCAGAGCACAGTGGCTTAGGTTAGTTTGAAATCTATAAGAAATGACGAGATGATGATACACTTACTTCATATTAAGAAAAACCACACCATTAGCATGTAAGTACGAAATATTATACACATTTATGTATATAGACGGCTGTACCTACCGCAAAGTACCTGCTTATATTCCGGAGGTATTTGGTGCCCGTATCCCGGAATTCTGCAGGGAAAGAACGCGGAATATTTTTAAGTTCTCGCTGCTCTGTCGTCTTGCGTCCGGCGGCGGTTATCCCGGGTGGCTCTCCCGAGCGGCTATCCCGGGCGGTTATCCGGGGAGGATATGCCGGGAATGCGAGGGAATGCCTACCCAGGAGTATCCCCCTTGTACAAGCGCTAGCGAAGTGAATTATTCAACGAAACAAAACATTATATGGTTTGCTGTAACGAAGATTATTGTATTAATTAACGATTATTAATTTTGATCAACTTAAATTTTTGCATAAACCACTTGGGAGCAACTTAACGTCTACTGCTTTCGACATCACTGCATCTTCCTCTGACAAAACCGCAATATTAAAGCAATAAAAATTTAATAATAATTTTTATTCGAGAGTAACCAGGCTATGTGTGCAAAACCTGGTCATCTGTAAAATACACATATTACGTACACAATTTAAAAAAATATGTAATATGTGATAAAGAATAAGAAAAGAATAATATAAATTTATCTAATGAGAAAATAAAAAATACCTACCATAAAATATGAAGCAATGAGACTTCTTGAATAAAAAATATTCTTTACGCTTTGTATGAAATGTCAACAGGCAAGGAGACAAGCAACATCAAAGTTAACTTTTTTTCAATATTTCTGGCTTACATTTTGTTAAACCTAAGACTATCAAGAAAATAATAATTTATATTTAACATTAAAAATTCATTATCTTTGATACGAGTCAAATAATATGTATTTTATAAATCGTACCTACTTGTATTCAAAATATAATAATTATATATTTTGGAAAAATTTTAGGTTACTTTTAGGTTAGTATATAACCACTTACGGAAATTTTTAGTCTACCGGTTTCGTGACATACTCGTCTTTTCATCAAGCCAACGACCACATTGGCATGTAAATACCACTACACACCACAATCACACACTTCTTTACACAATTATATATTTGTTTGCATTAACTGGTGAAGTTAGGTTGTGCTGTGGTAGACCACTTTTAAAACTCAACTCTGAAAAATGGAAAAATTAATTTGTTCTTTGTTAAATTTTTCTTGATGGGAAAGGTTCGTGTATTATTATTAAATAGCAATCATATTATCTGCTTAAATATAAAGATTGTAAAAAAATAAATAATTAAATGAAAAATACTTTAAGAAAATCAGAACACTTAGACGTATGTGTCACAAATCCATTTATGATAGAGTAAAGAAAGAAGATGTTTGGAAAGAATGTAAAGCTGATCTTAGCAAAGTTAATAGAAGCATGCTCTCCAAGCACAAGAGTTTTTGTCTCTTTCTGGAGAGGTACACAGAAAAATTTATGTATTCATTATAGCTTTAATAGACCAGAAAGAAAAATTAATATACTTATGTAACATTAAATAAATTTTTAAAAAAGTCAAAAAGGGGTCGCTCAGTTAGTTCGAACATGTTGAACGAATGAATGAAGAAAAATGGTAAGAAAAATATGCGACGCAAGTGTTGTTGGCACCTAAAGGAGAAGACGACCTCGGAAGACGAGGCAAGACCAAGTTAACGAGATACTGGAGGATGGTCTTGTCAGGAGCCTCAACAATCGTCGAGCCTGTATGCGAAGATGTATGAATGTGGATGAGACGAGAGTTATGTGTCAGGACAGAAGATTGTGTATCTCTGTCTTTTCTGCCTAACCCGCGGAGAAACAAAGTGATGGTAAGTAAGTGAATAAAAAATACTTCGTTTGGGCATGCATATATTTCCTTCTTCTTCAAATGTAGCAAATTTATTTTGTGGTAACATAATTATAATTAATATAAATTAACTTTGTTTAAACCACTTATTTATTGAAAAAAATCAACATGTTTCAAAGCCAATGGCTTCTTCATCAGGAAAACAAAAATAATATTTAAAAAATCGAAGTAAAGATCAAAATATTAAAAAGTGATATATGGAAAATGATAATATAAAGTACCTAATTATATATATTATATTTCCAAGTGGAGAAGCCACAAGGCACTGAATATGTCCGTTATCAATTTGTCAATTTGATAACGATTTGTAACACCTGTTATCGGTAGCAGTTCACTGAATACAATGTTCGATGTTATACGATGTTCTAAGCTCTCAGTTAACAAATATGAATAATAATGCTGAAAGATTATTAGTTTTTTAAGCTCCTGACAAAAGAAATCATTTTCTCAATCATGCCAGGTCACACTCCCCTATTTCTGTTTCTTTCATCATTCACTTCATTTATCTAATCTCTCCCTCAAACCATCTCAGCGACCCTCTCTTATTCTTTTTTAGTTAACTACCGTAAATCAACATCCATTTTAACTAATCAATATTGCACAAAGATATTTATTTTATTTTATTTATTTATTTTATTCGATATTTCATACATGCATACTTAAATATATATAAATTTCATTTCATTTCATTACCGATAAATTTACGTTTATTGGACAAAAGACATTTAATTTCATGGTACAAATTATAATACTTAACATACATAATACATATAAATCATCATCATCATCACTCTTGGCTCTACAACCCCTGGTGGGTCATGGCCTCCTCAAGAGTGTTGTTCCTCCACTTATCTTGGTTTAGTGCCAGCTCTCTCCAGTTCAGAAGCTCCAAGGCAGAAATGTCATTGAAATAGTAATATAAATATAGGATAATATGTAGCAAACCTCTCGGCCACTACCTATCTCGCTAGATATGTAGAAATACCTGTTCTGAGGTAGGTAGCTTTTTTATCATTCTACCACCTTAGATTAAGATCAATATTTTGAAAGAAAGTACATAGAGAAAAATCAAGAGAAAAAAATATTTAAAAAATCTATAAGTTTAAAAAAATAATTTACTTTAAAGGAAATATATTTATACAATTTTTATTTATTATATATTTCATAACATAATTTCATTTTGCCTTAGCTGTATTATCCATATAATGAGCTAATCGTTCGTGCTTTTGGAAGGAGTACATTGATTTCAATTATCTTGTTTCAATTATATCAATTTACTTCCCTTAAATGCTGCTATAAAAGTCTTATTTCCGCCTGTTCAATTCTTTTTTATGCACTAAAAGCTTCAATTCAGTGCAAATGAACATGTTTCAGGTGTAGAATGCAATAAATTGAATATGTCATAAGAGGTAAACTAATCACATATTCAATTTAATAATAAAAAGAAATTTTGCATATCTGCCATGCGGAGAATGCAGATATGCAACATTTGGTCTAGACTAAAGGGGATAGCGAATATATACAGAGTTATTCAGAAAACATTAAAAACCTCGCAGGACTATATCGCTGCCTTGATTATGAGTCAAAAATGTTTATGCAACCATGACCTAGTATCAATAGTTATGAAGATATGCGACATCAAACTTTGCATTTTTTTTCAATATTTCCGAATTATTTTTTGTAAGACGTTAGACTATCAATACGGTAACTTATATCGAATATGAAAAATTCATTCCCTTTAATACAAGTCAAATAAAATAATTAAAACCTTCGAATTCCAATTGGAAAAAAATCAAATTGGAATTTCTGCAGGTTTTTTATCATTTTATTTAACTTGTATTGAAACAAATGAATTTTTCGTAATAAATATAAGTTACTGTAATGATATTTCAACGTTTTGTAAAAAAAAGTCAAACTTTGAGGCTATTGTTTATCTTTGATATTGCATAACTTTATAACTATTGATATATTAGGTTTATGGTTGCTTGAATATTTTCGACTCATATAGGAATATTGTCCTGCGAGGTTATTAATGTTTTCCAAATAAGCCTGTACAATAGACTAGGAGGGATATGGTGAAGTATGGACACACACCGCATGCCCAGGACCATTTTATGAAAGAAACTTCCCATATCGGTCCTACTCATTCGTCGCAAGATTAACATTTTTTTACTCTAAAGGCCATACCGTGTCGTGTGAAGTGTGAAGGGCGACATGGCACCAATAGCCGCAAAAGTCTTCTCGCTCGCCGTATCTTGTTTATTGAACAATTACAGATTACACAATTACAGATAACAATTACAGATTACACAATTACAGATAACAATTACAGATTACAATTACAAATTGAATTGCAGATTACAAATACCGATTATAAATTACAGATTTGATAGAGCGCCAGGAAAAATGAACAATGCCAACCACTGTGAACTTTAAAGCGGAGTAGGAAGAAGAGTGAAACAGTAAAGGAAGTGAAGGACAAGGACATTCTCTTTGGAGAGGTACAATGATAAAAAAAAATTGTGTACCTAAATTTTATTTTTATGTATCAAATATGTAAATACATAATGATTTGTATTTAATAAATAAAAATAAGGAAAAGACAGTACAGTGAGACGGAAAAAAGTTACTTTTGTGAAGTGGTTATTAAAAAACGGTTAAGTGGTTATATTTTCCGATGTGTCGATTTCGATTTCTTTCCAAAATATATGTTTATTTAAAAGTAAAAAAGGCAACATTAAGTAAGCTTCGGTATATATCTATCTATAAAATAATGTGAATATATTAAATTGAATTTTTATGTATCTGTCAGTAAATCTGTCTGTTCTCTTTAAAATTATACACCGTTGTACTGATCTAAAACAAATTTGAAATAGTCCTACATTTTTATTCAGACCCTGCAATCAATTAAATGTTTTTTTATATTATATAAAATTAAAGATATTTGGTATACAAAACATAAATTTTTATGCAATGAAACATACACGATTACATACAAATTTGTTTTATATTAATTATTAATGTCTTATCTATATAATGTCTTATAATTGTCTTAATGTTTATCTTTCCAACCTTATTTATTTTAAAGCTCTGTCATACACCTGCTTCTGCAGTGTAAAATATCTCGTCTGTGCAGTGGTGGGTATCTATTATAGCTTGTCTGGTGCAAGAATTCAGCACCGAAATGTTTGGAAACAGTGTTCATCAGATCTTGATTCTCCTTTACCCTCGAGTACAAAATAGATAGTTGGTATATTCGTGCAGTTCCACTTCATAAATGTAGGTTTCATTAATATAAATTATAGATGTCTCACAGAGACGAAGCTATTTATATGGGAAAACGTGTATGTCTTTATTGGGCATCCGCACGGCTTAAGATCTGTCTTTAAGACTTGTTTAAGTGATCACTTTACACGATGTAACGTACATAGATTCCACCCAAGATCAAACACACATCTATGAAATTTTGGATTGTTGTATATTTATGTTATTTATAAAACTTCTATATTTATCTTTCATGTTTTCGCCATCTATGGATATTTAATGAAATAATCTAAACGCTTGTGCTATGAAAATAGGATTCGGTGGTCTCCTGGAACGAGGTTTGAACCCCCGACCACAACCGCGGGATGACAGAGGTGGCGTGACGCCACACTAACCTAGAATACACCCCATGTCTCCACCACAGTGTTACGATTTTTGAGGCTTCTGTTTCCAGTATTTGGTTTAGGTATTATACAAGTTTTTAGAGGTTGATTCCTGCCTTGATTATGATATATATATATAATAAAAAATTAAGTCCCCAGACAACAATTATATATATTATATATAATATATATATTTATATATTTATAACTTATATAATACATTCATTCACAACATACAAGTTAAATAATGATAAAACCCTGAAAAATTTCTTAAAAATAAATATATGTTTATTATTTTTTAAATATTATGGGTTATTTAATATTTTACAAATAAACCCTGTATACATATAGATATATATTCATATATATATATATATATATATATATAATTATATATATATATATATATATATAATATATATATATCACAGCCATAGCAACCTAGTACATCGACGTTAATTGTATATCCCTTTATTAATTGCTTCACATGCTGTGGCGAAACTGGATAACATGCCCCTCCCGGATAGAGTGGAGGTCCGTGGTTCGAATCCCGGTAGCAGCTACAATATTTTTCTGTTGATTGATTTTTTTGTATGTCTTCTTATTTGAATTGATTCATAAATCTGCCTAGAGTATAAAAGAATTTAAGAAAATTCGTGAAACGAAACTTTAAATCCAAGCTGCATTTTGCAATCTTGAAATGTGTTTCAAAATTGCGCTATGAATCCAGTTGTATCAGCCCTTACATTATCACGGCCATTCCACAATAGGGGTGTTATTTACAATCATGGCGTCCGCAGCCTCCTCCCCCGTCCTCCACCTCCTCTCAGCCGGCTGCGATGGTAACGCCCTTAATTAAAAACTGCCACTCGTATTTATTTTTCTATCTCGCAAGCCACCCCGCTTCAACCGAACAATAAAGAAAGGAATATCCGCGAAGGCCAGAACAGAGCGTGGGTCGATAATTTTGGGCACTTTTTTGCAGGAGGATATTTATATGCAAAGTTTGTAAAAAACGTTTTTTTTTTATATCCGGGTCCATCCACCCAATATTTTTAATTTGAATACGTCGGTAAGGAATCTATTGAGAGGAGATAATCTCCTTCGCAATTAAGATCCCATTATTTTTGTAATAGGTCAATTGAATATTATTTATTTTAATAATTCAGAATCGTTTTTTACTAATATTTTTTGAAAATTGTGAGGTGTTCTTTTGTATCATAAAGCCAGTATCATTTTATTGTAATATATTTTTTATGCATTTGTATGTATTGTATTATGAAAAAATATATACACAATATTTTTATAAAATATGTTTGACTTGACGATTTTTAAAACACCTGTTGATAAGCTGCCATAACAGCTGTAGGGAAATGTACACAGTGATATATTTTGTATTGTATTTACGAACGAAAAAAGACGTATTAAAAAAATACAAACAATTTTATTAAATACCGTGTCGAGATAAATTTTTGATACAAAATATGGTAGATACATATTATTTCAAGTTGTACTAAATTTATCTTTTAAGAATATGGCGTAACAGGATGGGGAGGTGCAGCTTACACACACGTTAAATAACTTTTTAAAGTACAAAAGACTACAATAAAAATGATATAATACTTAATATGCCAATTCGAATGAGCTCAAAAGAAATATTTTAAAAATTCGATCTTCCAAACGTGAGTAAATTTAACCATTATAATTTTTTTATAATTATTAAAGCACATAACAGCCTAAACGCATGAGACAGTAAAAATAAAAATTACTTAATACCATAAAAATTACTTAATACCAAGTACAAGAATTACATTTGGGCAAAGATTCATTAAATATTACTCTATTAAATTGTAAAACAGACAATGGAAATAAAAGATGCAGCTAATGGGATAATATTTAAGAATTACGTTATAAAATCTATAAAAATGTTAAAAAACTAACGAATGAAAAAGGAACTAAAGACGAATATTACCTAATAAAAAATAAAATGATATAATTATTTAAACAATGTTTTTGTAATAATTTTTTTGTATGTCAGCATCATTACGGCAAGGAAGGTCCTAGTGAGGGAGTACTGTTATCATTAATAAATAAATATATTTAAATAAAAATAAAGCTTCTTCTCTCGTAATCTTCTTCGTAAAAAAAATCTGCACCTTAAAATATACTGTAGTTTAAGCTTAAATAATAGCTTTTTTTATTTTATTAAGTTTTCATATTAATAATGAAAGTAAATTAATATGTCCTTGCATGACTGCTCTACCAACGGATCTACGTAAGATTGCTGTCAAGGAATGATATTTTCAAGAAAGTGAATCAATGAAGAAAACGATACATTTATTCTACGTAAGAGAAAACTTATTAATAGTAATTATTTTTATACAGGAAAAACGTGTAGAAATTTTGAAGTTAGAGTTAAGGAACACTTAAGGTGTTTAAATAGCAATAATTATTCTGAATTTAAATAAGGGTTGAAATTGAATATTATAAATAACCAGGTCTTTTTTACAAATAGTTATCTTTTAAATTTATTACCATGTTAAGTAGGTACTTTATTATTATACATAATCCATATATAATTTTTTAATATTTTGATTATCTGTACTTCGATTTTTAAATTTAATTTTGTTAGTATACGTTTGTATCCTGAAGAAGGGGCCATTGGCCTTGAAACATGTTGATTTTTTTCGATAAAAAAGTGATGTAAACAAAGTTTATTTTTATAAATTATAATTATAATGTCACCACAAAATAATTTTAATATGTTTGAAGAAGAAGTTATTAATAATAATTTAGTTGAATGTCGGTAATTACAATTAGGTACCATTCAATATTTTGTAAGGCCTTATAATTTTTACTAGGCTTTTCATGCAGTGCCAGTACAGTATGTATTGTGAATGTTTTTACTCGTATTATTTTATTTATTTTAACATATTTTATAGATTTTTTTTTTTAATTTTTTATAAATATTTTTTGTTTCTTTTTTGCATTCCTATTTATTCTTCTTTTTTTACTTTTATTTCAGCCTGCCAATTATTTTGTGGATCCATTGAGTAGCTTGTTGGTCTTGTGGTTAGGACACTCGCCTCGTGATCCAAAGGTCGCGGGTTCGAATCTCAGCCCAGACTAGCAAGTTAGTCCTATTTTCATAGCACAAGCGTTTAGCTTAGTTTGAAAATAGTAAGAATATTGATGTGACACGTATTCCGTGTTCGCATCTCTATTTTTTTTTAAAAAATTAAAATTAAATTAAATATGAAAAACGCTGTTTTGATAAGAGATATAAAACTGTCTTCCATTTGTTTCTTGCATCTCGCATGATACTTTTATATTTTTTAATATTTTTTACTGTACGTACGTACGATTTTTACTGTAGTACCTTTCAAAATAAATATTAAAAATTAATCCAAAGTGATAAAATTATAAAAAAAACTACCTATCTCAAAACGGTATTTCTTTATACCTAGCGAGGTAGGTAGCGGCTCGCTACATATTATCCTATATCTATATGTATTATGTGTTATACCATTAAATGCCTTTCGTCCAATAAGCACCAATTCGGTGATAAAAAGAAATGAAGTAAATGTTTATTCGTAGAATAATAATTTTATTATAATATTTTATCTCTAAAACAAAATATAATTTAAAAAAATTAAATCATCATTACACTAAATAAAATTCATTATTATACTTTACCAAATCTATTCCAGCTTGCAAAATATTACAGTTAATTATTAAGTCTAATATAGGTTCTTGTCTTTCCTGGTCTAAGTGTACGAACCCTGAGGGCCATGGAATGGCCATGGAGACACGTTGAAGTAAGTCACAGAAATTTCGTGGAATAAAAATTTGTATGAAATTATTTGTAAATTCTTGGACATACTCGTATACGTAAATACTTTCGTAATTTCATAATTATGATGATAAAGTTTACCTTGATATGAGCGCTATATTTGAGCAACTTTTGTTTGATGTTTGAAAGGATTGAGCCATAATCTCGAAACGTTAAGATAAAATGATTAATAAAAGCAATTAATCATGGAGGTGGATAATTTATGACTAAAAGTACTTACCTATATAATACTTGTACCAGAAATATTGCTTCTTTCAAATTTGTAACGATAGAAATTGAAAAATGTACCAATGTAGTAATCGTAACAGAAATATTACTGTTTTTATCCAAAATATCCAATTTATAAATATCTCACTAGAGAATTTGAATAAAATACCATCAGAACAAAAATCATGTGTCCACTTAAGTAGTTTAATTTGACACATAAATGTAATATATTAGTTTTCTCTCAAATTTTTCTACACGCAACAGATGAAGGACATTTGTTATAGAAACCAGTCACTCAATATTTGTTGTATGTCATAAAGTATTAAATACATCAAATGAAGTAAATATATACATATTTTAGGTATGCAGAGTGTAATAAAGATAGTCTATAATACAGATTCCTATCTAAATTATATTTTTTTATATATTTTATTATTTTGCATTTGAAATATAATAATTAAAAGTATCTGTATCGAATATTAAAAATTTATTTGCTTTAACACAAATCAAATAAAATGATTACAACTTTCCAAAAATTCTTGTTAAATTTCTGCGAGGTATTAATCATTTTATTTGTCTTGTATTAAAACCTCGCAGACTTGAATTAAATATTCGATATAAGTTACTGATGATATTCCAACGTTTTCTTACAGATAAGTCAGATATATTGAAAAAAAATATTGTCGCTTGTATCCACAAATATTGATATTAGAACATCGTTGTTTGAATATCTTCGATTGATAATTTTGGTAGGAAACTATCTGTAAAGTATTATGGACTAACTCTTGCATCTTGTATATACCCATCTTAATTAATTGCGTATACTATAAATTCCAATTCCCTTCACCATTGTTATAGGGTACTAGCGGTATACAGGTACCCGTGAAAAATCACGGGATATAATAATTAATTTATGAAGCTGAAAATTCATGAATAGAAGACCATTTGTTTTTCTTAAATTGACTATTCGCATAGTAAAATAATAATATAAAAATGACAAGACCGTGTAATTTCGACCTTGACGTGTTCCTTGAGCCGCGCGCTGTTTGCGTGTCACACTCTAATTAACTAATGTTATAATTGTTTCAATTTTTAGAACGTTTTGTAAATTTACTGACCGACAGACAGGCCGATAGACAGACAAATAATGAAATTATTATATTTAGATTTTTTGAAGTGAAATACATCAAAATCGTCGTAATTTCTATGGCACTGGCATTATTGGAAAGATAATTTCATGGCATTAGTATTTAAATATTAAATAAAACTATATTTTTTAAGAGATTTATTTTCAAATTGGTAGCACTTATTCTAGCGACTTTTGTTTAGTTTGGTTTGCCATTACAAAATTACATTACATAACGCTTGCAAAATGTACATTTTTTTTCAAAAATCGTAGAGTATCGTAATCAAATTAAAACACTAATGGTATAAAAATATATTTCCAATACAGTCAATACCTTGGCCATTGTCACGATTTTTTTTTGTGTTTTATTTATATTCAAAGTCCTGCAGTATGCAGAAGTAAAAACTATTCTACGCCCATTATTTTAATGTATAAATATCAAGTCATTTGCATGTATGTACATTTATTTATCCTTCTTTAGGTAGTGTCAATCTGATAGTATTTATATATTTTTGTATTTTCTTAAATCCGGGTCTTAATTTTTAGTTTACTCACAAGATTTCCGTGCGCGAACGCCAGCGTCCTTTTGAATCCTGAAATATACCTTCGTAGGATGACCTAATATTTTAACTTTACTAAATGAACACACTGCTATCAGTAGCTACAGCTACAGCATCCTACAGAGCCAAGTACTTAACTAAATTAACTGGTATCAAAGAGAAAATGGGTTCATAGTTTCCTGTACATTCGTCCGATTCAAAATCTGTTTAAAATAACCCTTACATATCATTTGGAATGTTAATTTCCGGATAAAGGTATTAATGTTTTATTTATTGTAGCTCCCCCGTTTTAATAATGGCGACCCCTTGCAGAAACATCCCCCACCCCCCACTTGTTCGTCTGACGGTGAGGATCCCGCTGCAGGGCCACCCCCGACCGCTGGCCGTATAAATCCCAGAAGAAAATGTAGAAATGTAAAAACCGTTCAGGCAATGGAAAAGCTTTCAGAAATTCTCGATCCGACTCTGTGGAGAAGTTTTAAAATGGTTGATTTTACCATTCTGTGTTGAAGCGCGTCCAGAACTGTTCAATGTTTGGCCTCGGTTATCACTTCTACAACACTTTTACAACACTCAACACTTGAAATCACAATGCGCAACCATTGGATCTTGATTGGCGAGACCACCCGCTGAACGCGCAGGGTAGGTCCACGATATAAGGTACCTGCAAATTAACTAGTTTAATGAAATACAAAATTACCTCAAGTTAAGTGTGCGTAGATTTCAAGATCAATATTAAGTCTATAATGGCACACGCTACAGTCCTCGAGTATAGCAAATTATATTAAGATCAATTATACATTTGTTTATCTAATGTTATTAGCGTGCTTTAGCTACGGATATCAGTGTTTTTAAAATATAATACATTCTATAAAAATATCGGCTCTCTACTCTCGAAGTGGTAATATAACATACATATATAACGTGTAACATGACACATGACCATGGAGAAGTCCAAGAAGTTACTTTTTTCGGATAAATGATTTCGTCTTTGCGTTTTTTCTGATGTATAGGTATTATTTTCTTGAATTTGAATTCTTCCGTATCATTTATAGAAAAGTGAATATATTTTTGAGCCATAGAATGTGTAAATTTTTGTATAATTATGCATTATATAATTTAAAAAATATAAAATCGTTGTACGTGTACATTTAAATGTGTACATGATTGAGTTCATGTTTTGGTGAGAAAAAATAGCGTTTTAATAGTATGCTAACTATATTAAACATTCTTTTAATTTTTTTATACATGGAAAATTCTTGAAAATAGCGTGAAGATATGAAACACGACCAACAGAACAGAATGTTCACCCTTGCGCGGGTGTCACGAAATAACGGGTGTAGAGAAAGAAATAGCTGCGCAGATAAGACAAATATAATTTATTACTTATAGGCGATGAATAAAAATCTCCGCTTTCCATGTGGGGTGGTGCATGAAATATTTCTTCCGCGTGTATCGCCCGTACTGGGCTTCTCCTCTTAAAGGGACCCCTTTTCGTAAAAGGATATTTTATTAAAATTTATGACGAATATATTTTAGTCGCTATGCAGTCCTTATAAATGAAGAGATAGCCATGTGCCAATTCGGGGTCGCAGTCAAGGTATAGCGATTCACTCGTTCGTCAAAGCATCAGCGTTTCACATAGTTCAGTAGATTTATATACAAATAGGTAACGTACAATACGTTACTACGTATGTATAATAGATACGCACAAGATATGATATATCTAGTAGCTAGATGCGGTTCCTAAAATATTAACGTATATTTCTTCGAATAAAAATAAAGAGTAAAAAAAACTTTGTACAAAATCCTTATTTATTGAATATATAACACGTCTCTGGACCAATCGTCCTTTCATCAGGATACAACGTATATTAAAAATCCACATCCTGGGTGTCACATCCACGTCAACTCGTTTTAATTTACATTTATTTTTTAATATATATACATGTCATGATCTTGATAAATACTCCTAGTGTGGCAGTAGCCGACCAAGTACATTTTTATGTAAAAAGATTTTATGACAATCAGGGGAATACAACAAATAAAAATTAAATTAGAAATAAAATTACAACCTTTATCAAAATATAACAAGTTATACGAGATATAAAATTAGAATACAAGTATAGAGTGCGTGGATTCCAAGGTCAAAAAAATCTATCAAAAATATATAGACTAGCACAGTAGCACAAATTCTAGTTATCAAAATAAAGTCATTTTCACTCAGCAATTTTATTATATGCTCTATATTGAATAATCAACATGTTTCGGGGCCAATAGTCCATTCATCAGGATATAACCAAAAATTAAAATTGGAAGTGAAGAAGACATTAACAAAAACAAAAAATAAATATTTGTAAGTTGAATAACTAATTAGGAATAAATGTGAATATAAATTTAAAAGGCGCTATTTACACTTTTTATTTTTCTTTTATTTGCCAGCGCGGGAATGTATTTTTATCTATTTAGTATTTTTTTTCATAATGTGTACACAAATAATACATAAATACGTTAGTTTAACTCTCGCTTAATCTCAGAGTTATTCGCGGTTTTCCACAGAAGGGACGAATTTTTTTATCAGTTTTATACAATTGTATAATAATGATTAAATCATCATCAATTTTATTTAATATATTGTCAAGAATTGTCAAAAACACGAAATTCACACTACTGCGTTCTTAATTATAACGCATATTTTTATATTATAGGTATATTATGTAGGAACATAAATTGATAACATACAACAAGTCATAATAGTTTCCACAATGCTAGCAAATATTCGCATAGGTATAGGATGACAAATAAATTAATGTTAGATTAAAACACACGTTATTCACAGCAAACTGAGCTAACTAAGCAAACTAAAGAACTCAGAACACTATATTGGAACTAATGTCTGCGTATAACATAAGCATCCTACCCATTGGATAAGTGTGTATTATATAATTCTGAATGCCATATCGTCGCTGTATATAATATAATTGAGCCTATGTGCCGTTTTAGTTAGTACATTATGAAACTGTTTTAAAAAATAATTTCACAGACTAGATTTATAAAAAATATTTTAAATAATTACTAGGCAGACTTGCCAGATGCACGGCAATGTTTTTTTTTAGTATATCTCTATTATTTATATGAAAAATTGACAAATTGATTCATTCATCTGAGAATATATTAAACGGCACATATTCTTAATTATGTATACAGCGACAATATATTCAAAAGTTTTCAGATATTACCCTCTATTTTCGATTTTTTTTTTAATTCGATTAATTAGTCTACGATACGCTGAGTAGGTACTCTAGATGCGGCTAGACCGTCTAGTTCTACTTCTACAAGTGCATCAGCTCTACAGATTTGATACTTTTACAAACTACTTATCATAATAAGCATCGTGTGTTTGATATTTTACATGAATTCGAAAGGGTAAAAAAGTCGGAATAAAAAATTCTCAAAAAAACACACTCCTTTCTTTACCCCTATTTTATATACCGAAATAATAATAATTTTGAATGTCATTTTAAAAATTAGTACGATATAAAAATTGTTATTTAAATAAAATGAAAACATTGACTTACTAGTTCTTTTTACATGCTTAGATTTTTTTTCTAATATTCTAGTTTTATGAAAATTAAAACAAATTAGTGCATCCATTACTATGCCGCATATGTCATGGGTAATTAGTATTTAATCAAAATATATAATTCTCTGTGTTACAATATCCGTCATCAATACTCCAGAAGACTCAAATAATAACGAGGTATGAAAATCAAAAAAAGAGTAATTCTCTATTTAATAACGTTCATCACTAACGTTATCAAGAAGCTACTCTACTCTACTCTAGTACTCTAGCTAGCTACTCTAGATAGCGCTGTTCTCGTGACCTGAACAGGCGACCAAAATATATACATATATTAAAAATACGTCATTTTTGATGGGTTAAAGCTAGTTACAACTAAATCGAAAGAATTGTAAAAATTACATATGTGATTGTTTTCATACTTCATATTTATGTATTTTCATATATGTTACCCGGAGCAGAAAAAATAATTTGTATTTATCATATTTTAATTGCAATCACATGATATAATATAAAAATGTGGGGTATAAAAGCAAAGGTACAAATAACCAAAAAATTAAAATTATATATTTTGAATGCAGTCACCGAGGGTTAGATACTAATTTAAAATATACTGAATTATAGATTTTATGTATCTATCACTACCAAAATCATGTTTCCTATAAAATCCCGAAATCAATATATTATAAATGAGTAATCCTCGATGACTGCATTAATTATTTTTGAATATTGCTGCCTTTGCTTTTATACCCCACGTATGTATTTTCATGCATGCTTCCCGAGCAGAAAGTACATATATTTTGTTTTCATCATATTTTTATTAAAATTACGTGATTATAATATAAGAATTAAGTATTAATAATTAAAATGAATAAAATGTTTCGAAAGTATCCGACAAGAAATATTTGAGTTAAGAAGATCCCAATAATGTAAAAAAATGTCATTAGCCAATTTGAACTTCCATGTGTTACGGGGGTTGTAGAGCGAGGAGGGGGTTGTTTCGGCGGTGAAGGGCGGGATGAGGGCATCTCCACGTGGCGGGGAGTGTCGCCAGACCTGGCGCATATTTTATGTAAAATAAGGAAGGTGTTAAAAGCAGAAACCGATAAATTCTAACTCAGATTTTAATACATGCGTATAATAAGTTTTTTTAAATAAATAATAAATAAATAAAAATAAAGTTCTGTAACGAATCCACTATATGCAGCATATTGTATTAACATAAATCATATGAAACTGGCTATAACAAGGTCGCTATGATATATAATACATATATTAAAGCGAAAATATAATATATAAACTGGCTATAACAATCGTCGAGTATATAAACTGCGCCCTCATGATCACCTCATCCACAGTGGTACACAGGTCCTCACACACGACGAAACGCTGCTGGTCTCGGCATTGACCTTCGACAACGGTACGAAGACACCACCTGCACATTGGAAGCTACGCCATGATGTCACCTCTACTCATACATCAGAAGTAACTGAATATGGACAACAATACGATAAAGCAGAGCCGCCACAGGACGATCTGCACACGCAGGACTACACAGTCCTAACTTCTGAATCTCTAAGGAAGCTTCTATCATCAATATCGTCATCATCATCGACATGGAGTCAATCATTATTCACATCATAAATAAAGCATCGAGTTCACTCTCTCATTTACAACCACCACCTACCCCTAAAGTGGCGACACCCGACGTCTAGTGGACCACTTCATCCCTAAACATATGCCAATGATGATTAGATTTTCGCAACAAAAAAAAGATATTGCGAAATCAATCTAAAATATAAACAAATTATTTTTTACACGAGCATTCATTGCAATATGAATGGACTCATGTTTTTATTAATACAAATGATCTATGATCTCCAATTGCTGAAATTCTTAATTTACTTAATTTTTCACAAAATGCTTAATGCATTTTACGGTCACAACAAATAAAATTATCGGGATGTAATAAATGTAAAACGAATTAATGGTAGTGTAATGTACCTACCTGCACACCTAAGCTAAATACCTATCTATAAAGTTTAATAATATAAGTTTTACGAAAAGCCCAAAGCTTGAGACTTTAAGCTACCGCATCGAGCTTTATTACAACTTTTGTGACTTTTAAGCACACACTTTATGCTTTAAGCTACTAGATAAAACTTAAGTCGAACTTAGAACTTCGGAAGTATATTTACATGAAAGCTAATATTATTATTATTATTATTTTTTTTTTAATTGGCCAGTCGTGATCTATCTAGTGGTTAGGAAAATTCCCCCTCCGTTGTGTCCGTAGCTATCCAAAATTCTTTTGATACGTGGTGAAATTCGTATTCTTATTAACGCGACTAGACTAATATAGAACGAATTCTTACCTAACTATGGAAATAATAAACGCACGTAACTAATCCGTACTCGTAAATAACATAACGGATTTATTTACTAAAGATGATAGATCGCCTAACCGTTATCGACTCGAAATTCACGTACAATCTTCGAACACTCATAGACGAAATGCCAGAGACATCCATACATACATATATACAAATATATATATATACATATATACACATATATACACATGTTTTAACATATTTCCGAAATTACTTTGGCCCTTCTAGAAACCGTTCCAGAATTCTACAGTTTCGCCTATACGAGAGATAGCCGATATCGTCCACGTCCTGAGTCGGCCTAAGAGCCAACTATATGCGGCGTAGCTGAGGAATAAACGCTAGTAGCAAAACTCCCCTACATTGTACCGCCATAACTATAATACCACCGGGGTTAAAATACTGTAATATAAACAATACAATCGTTGCCAAGTTAACGGCATACGCTAAAGATTCCGCCCGCTTTGATTATCAACATCTCATAATAGCAGCTTAGAACAGTGTCAGCACAACCACATGCGGCACCCATTTATGACAGATTTACAAGATATAATAGCATACGTTATATTCAAAACACAAGTAAGAAACCTACCGATAGCGCGTCCCACGTTGTCCAATCTGCTCAATCTGTTCATAGTACATAGTAGGGGAAGACAAACATATATATATTCACAACAACTAGGCGCAACAGAGGCTCAGGGCAAGCTTTGTCTGACATTATCACAGCCCGAGATTCTAAGGGAATGGAAGATACGATTTTGTAAGTGAAATTTAAGAAGTGTCTAACCACTTCTGTTCAAACGTGGATTCTAGATGCCCCCCCCCCCCTGTAGGGGGGAGGGGGATGCGGCCCCAGAGCATCGCCGCATCCGGTGGTTAACTCCTGTTTAGACATAACCTCCCACACTAAGCTGCAGACCAAGATCAAGCCGAGACTCTATTGCTCCTGCTGGAATCCCCCGAAGTCCTCGCTTCCCGGCGACAAACATATCAGGAAGAAATCCCGCGTCTGATATTAAGGTTTGTATATTGTCCCGCGGGGCAGTCAAATTGACTGGTGTATATGATGAGGATCCCACGTTGCGGCTACATGAGCCGGATTATTATGATGTTTACTGCTGATTAAAGGGCTGAATGAACTAACTGGGTGACTGGAAAAGACTCTCCCTTGAGCGCGTCAGTCAGAGCCATGTTAGCATCGCCAAATATAGTTGATGTGATTGATCCCACGGTGTAGTCTTATTGACTAGAGATATTAAATGATGGTAAAACAGCATGATTATTACAGTTGATTGTGTAGTTCCTGATATGTTTCTCGCTGGCCGGGAAGGAGAACCCCGAAGGTCTCTGTATACAGCAAGTTAGAAAAGGTGGTGACTGATGAGAATGATGGTGTTAGTAATGCCATCGCGCGCCTGAATGCGGTCCCGATCATAAAAATTGATTGTTAAACTGCTAACAGATCTCGTTCATTAAAGCGGCCCCGAGCATAAGTATTGACTGTCGAACTGCTACCTGCATCTTATAATTTCTCGTTCATGAGGAACGTCCTATCTCGTCCTTGAGTACGGAGTTATTACATTCACATACATTCATAACCAGAGCCCGAGCTCGTCGCACCAAGGGGACTGAAAAGACGTGAGAGGCTCTTCCCCTTAGATGTTAGAGGGGTAACCGCATCAAGACCTTCAGACCATCCTGTAATTCTTGGCTTTAAAACCCAGTCACAACCGGGTAGATACAGTTAAGATGGCCCTACCTAGTCCCTGACCTAAGGTGTCTCTCCAATCTAATCAGACTCCATAGCCGAGAACGCGCGCTCCGACATTCGACCCTGTCTTGCCACGCGAGTAGATCCAACTTCATCTTTTTCCACAATCGAAATTCAGCCTCCCAAGATCACGGGGCGTGAAAGACGTACGACTCCTCGCCTCCCGACCATGAAGAGACGAACTTCCCCATTCGGTTCTCGTTCATTATCCCATTTATAATCCCCGCGTGCCTAACCTTAAGAGTCTAGCGCCGGTAATAAGATCTCATTATGCTACGTTGGAAGTTAATATTGCACAACCGGGCGAAATACCTATTTTCCGCGAACCTATTCAATTTGTAAAACGCAATAATATGTATTTATATATGTTAGTAAAACGTTTGAAATGCAGAATGCACGTATGATGACCTCGCTTCTATCCTAAAGATAATTAAGATATAATCCCGACGTTACGTCCCGACATCAGTACTAATTTGTTTCCGCGTCCGTTACCGTCGAACTCTGAACCCACGTAATGAAATGAATAGTGACCATGAGACAATGACAAATTATATAGCACGAACATTCCATTTGATACACATAAGAAAACATCAGGAATAAATAATATTAAAGGTTCTTATCTTAGTTCTGTAGTTGGTCTGCTTCCGAGATGGCATCCAGATCCGAAGTCATATAACGGGTCCTCTCCAAAATTGGGCAATTACCAGCGCCTGTGTAGCCCTTATTTCCCTTGTATATATATTTTAATATCAGCGCCTGTAAAACTGTATTAGATCCTAGAAACAAGAAAACTATTCCCTCTACGCCGAGCACATGCAGAACATAAACCCCCTCAATCTAGTTCATCCACGGTTAAGAAAAAAGGCGAAAGAATAGTAATAGTAAAAGGTCCCAACAGAAGTTGAAGTTCTCTGTAAACTGTCCATATCCTCTAGTAGCGCCTGTGTTTTCCAATAACAACCTTCCAGTCATGTATTTAACATAACGTCCTCCTTGTGTGTATGTGTGCTTCAATATCTGCCATCCAGTTAATGGTTCCCAAAATAGTGTTTTCCTTGTATATATATTTCAATATCAGCACCTGTAAACCTGTATAGGATCCTAGAAACAAGAAGACTATTCCCTCTACGCCAAGCACATACAGAACATAAGCCCTTTCAAACTAGTTCATCTACGCCGTATAGTGATATCACAAGCAGACATAAACAATACAATTACAAGTATGCTTGCGTTCTCCCCCACCTTGGTGGAAATATTCGCATTCGTATTCACCGAATAGTAGGCCTGATATTCGTATTCGTGAAGGTAGTATTCGTTGCATCAAGGTTATTATATTTACAAATATGTTCAAGTTCCCCCACCTTGGTGGAAATATTCGCATTCGTATTCACCGAATAGTAGGCCTGATATTCGTATTCGTGGAAGTAGTATTCGTTGCATCAAGGTTATTATATTTACCAGTATGTTCAAGTTCCTCCCACCTTGGTGGAAATATTCGCATTCGCACTCACCGAATAGTAGGCCTGATATTCGTATTCATGAAAGTAGTATTCGTTGCATCACTCTCAATAATAAAATCATATAGATAAATAATTACGGTAACTCATAAAAATATGATATTACTTATATTAAACGAACAAAGCAAAACAATCTGTCATATAAGTAAATAACGTGATCACGGAAGACCGAAGGTTAACTACCCCTGAACAAACCGCGAACTGCCCACAATAATGGAAAATGTTGTAGAAAACATTTCAAATATCTAATATTGAATGAATAAAAACAATGTCATATGAATAACTATCGCGATTACGGATGGCCGAAGGTTAACCACCCCTGAACACACCGCGAACTGCCCACAATAATGGAAAATGTTGTAGAAACATTTCAAATATCTAATATTGAATGAATAAAAACAATGTCATATGAATAACTATCGCGATTACGGAAGGCCGAAGGTTAACCACCCCTGAACACACCGCGAACTGCCCACAATAGTGAAAAATGTTCTAGAAAACATTTCAAATATCTAATATTGAATGAATAAAAACTATGTCATATGAATAACTATCGCGATTACGGAAGACCGAAGGTTGATCTGATCTAACCGCAAACGACCCACAATAATGGAATATGTTGTAAAAAAAAACATTTCAAATATCTAATATTGAATGAATAAAAACAATGTCATATGAATAACTATCGCAATTAAGGAATATATACAATTCGAAACACGTCTTTATAAGAACTTGATAGGAACAAATCGTGTTTAATACGATTGCACAATGATATGCAATACAAACATGTACCTTATCCAATAATCTCACATCCGTGTTTTAATAAAATAATTATAAAATCCAGATTCATTTTTAAAATATATTGTTAGTAAGAAACTCCTCGCACGATCTACACAAATCATATAGAAATCCGTGTATTCAATCGCCAGTATAGATAACAAAGCATTCTTTTGCATAATTGAAAGTTACACAAGTATTAGGAAAGAACGCCCGCTGGATTATCACGCAAAACTATGAATTATTAAATCTGATGAGCGCTTAGTAATATAAGGTTCCAAATATGATACACACAAAAGGCAATAGGAATAAATAACATTGGAAATGCTTATCTGTTCACTGTTCCAATTCTCTTTGAATTATTATCAACCTCTGGCTTTTTCCTCGATTCCAGCAAATTATCTTCCTTACTTCGGACTCTCCTCGACAAAGCCTCCGCCGACCTTCAAGCTGAAACTCAAGTGCCGCTTTCTAATTTGTAACGCCTAAAAATAGTCCCTATCTCGCGCCATCTTTGATTCCAACTCGCGTGTAAAAGTCAAAGTCTAACTCTAAGGACGCGTTTCATTGGCCAGATTCGTTACGCGGACAACCGCTTTTGATAGGCTCGCTTCGCCAAACTAAAAGAACATAAAGCCTGCTTTACACGCCCGCGTGCAGAAATAATAAAGCTCGTCCGCACCTACTTATCCGGCAAATATTTAATTATAGAGTATTTAACGGTTTGTGAAGCTTCTCTTTATTATAAACTTTAGCAGATAGATATTTTCGTATAATTTTTCAGCAATGTCTATTTGAATAGGCCAATATCGTTACAGTAGTATGTTTGGAACCTTTACGATCAGGGGACTGCGATGAACAGTTTCGCCATATTAATCATTTAAGATTACGAAAAATTTAAGACATAAATGTAGTATTTCTTTGCAGTTTTTTGCATAATATAATTAATACAATTATAGACGTACTATTTCTGAAAGACCAAATAGTATATATCAGTGAGTCTCACAATTTTCGTAACCTAATATAATATTTTCGAAAGTTAGATTTTTTCTGTGTATTTTTTTAATCGATTTATGAAAAAAAAATGGGATGTAAAATTTAAATATTTATAAATTCAATCATAAAGTATTATAATTATTACAGTTTCTACCTATCCCACTACAGAAGTGAATTTCTTTTAGAAACAAAATGAAATAGTTTCTGACATACGAGTAAGACAATCAAAAAGCTTCATTTGACGTAATAAGATAAGCTAGATGGCTAACTTAGCTAGCTTTGCTACTTACTACTAGAGGACAAGTCCCATATTGAACAAATTAAAATAATTTTATCAGTAAAAACATGTTTTCTACAATAAACGGAATTTGGACTTAACCAAATAACACTACCTACAGGTATACAGATCTAGAGCGCAGTAAAAGTAACGATTTGTTGAAAAGCTTTCACATCTTTTAACATCTTCATATCGTACTGAAAATCTAAAGGTCGAGGTAAGAAGAAAGCGGGGAGAAAGTTGCCTGGCAAGTCCGTATTACAAGCCTCAATATGATATTCTATACTGTTTGAATGATCGAGATCTTTACCCTTTCGAATATTTCATGTTCCCCTTTCATAGAATATATTTCCTCAAACAACGCATGAATGCCAATAAAATGATTGCATAGACCGGCTACATCGTTATGCGTACATTAAGTGAGCACACATAATAATGTTTGTTTTACATTTTAGGAAAACGATGTTGTGTTTTTTTTTTTTTTTTAATTACTTTTATACTTTACAGAATACATTAATTGTCATTGATTTAATTCCTTACTACAAAGAGTAGGTAAATTATATTACGCCTAAGGATTCGATTGGGTTTTTTTGAGCGTTACCATACATGATGCGTACAATATATTACGTATTAATCCCTGTCAATGTTCTAATGGCCACTCGGTCATCATGGGCGGAGTAGTAACTTAAAATTTCTTAAAAATAAGATAACCACAGTTTATGAACGCAGTCTGTAAATTGAGAAAGTTTCTTGTAGTAATGCTTATATAGATAGAATAAAGAAAGGAGTGCTGAGATGGTTTGGTCACGTGGAACGTATGAACGAGGAAAGGATGGTTAAGAAAATATATGAGGCGAGTTTTGAAGGCAACATAAATAGAGGGCGTCCGCAAAAGGCCTGGCATGATCAGATACAACAAGTGTTTGAGGATGGCCCTGTTAAAAGCCGCAACAACCGTAGAACTTGTATGAGAAGACGTATGAAAGTGGCCGAAGCAAAAGTGGTGTGCCAGGATAGAAGAGTGTGGCGTTCAATCCTCTCTGCCTACCCCTGCGGGGAAACGGCGTGATGGTTAGTTAGTTAGTTAGTCATATATTCTTTAGACTTCATGAATTATTATTTAATTACCAAAAAATTTGATTGATTCCAATTGTAGGTTTTTACATTGTTATAAATAAATAGGTATCTATAAAACTGGGCACTTGCACATAAAAGCTAAATATATAAAAATTATATTCTTGAAAGTAATAAATGATGATAAATGATATCTATATCTGTCTACTATACACGGGGATAAAAACATTTAAAAAATATCGCAAAAAATTTGATTTTTAAAATTATATCTACATGTCTTGTTATATCTTGTACAAGTTAATCATGATTTTTTTCATTTCGTGAGCTCAGTACATTAATTAAATTATTAAAATTTTGTCAGTTTTGAGATATTTACATCAAAAAAATCTTCAAATAGTAAGATATTTAATGCTAAAAGTAGATAGTTTATACACGGTATTAAAAGTAATCATTTACAAAAATTAAAAATGAAAGAGTATTATATACTTACCACAATTAAATATTTGGTGAAATTTGTGTTTTTCATTGCATTTATTTCATTTCATTAATTTATCTCAGGGGTTCTTATAATGTTATTAATAAGTTATATTAGAAAAAAGATGAACTAAGATTTGATTAGCGAGAAGAAGGTATTTAATAAGCATAAAAAACTTTAAACTGCAAATATATCCAAACAACACATTTTCAGCTATTCAGTTCTAGGATTGAGCCCGAGATTCAATATAATTGGCAGCGGCGTACAGTCAGTAGGTACCTAGGAAGATTTCTACGCAATAAATCTATGTAAAATATTTATACCTCCTTTTCCTATTAAAATATTATAATCACGTAATTAAAATTTTATTGCATCATAATATTCTGTGAGTTGAATATTGAATACAGATTTTTTTCAAAATATATATTTTCGTATACATAACTAACTCACGGTTTTATGTACTGACTGCACGCATTAGATAAAATGTTATGCACACTAAGCCGATTGAATCCTTACGTGAGATGCAGTTAATGTTTAACAACCCGTATAACAAATTTTTATGTTTTACCGACAAGGAATTGAGAATTGAGATTCTCAAGGATGCCGAAAGCTGGCTGATAAGACATTTATAAATTCAAGCTTTTCCCCGGTGCTTGGAGCATTATTCAAAAAGACGTCTCGATCCCCTCGCTCGGTTGAACCCCGTTCAAACAATGCCATATTTAAAACCATAAACACTTCTGGAGAAAAGTGCCGAGAATTATAAGTGGCTGGATTCCAGCAGCAAGAAGGGGTACGCCGGGAAACGCCTCCCCGCGGGGTAATAAGGCTAATTAATGATACTCTACTAACGTTCATTAGCGAAGTGCGCGGGACGTCAAGGGATCATTTCCGTTTCGCATATTATTTTGATTATTGTGAAGATGCGCCCTTAAATTAAATTGTATTACCTGGTGGTATAATGAAACCTTCACCCGCAGAGGTGCACACATACATATGTACAAACCTAGGGTTGTTCAATAATTAACGCGAATCTTTCAGGTACTACTTTTGATTATACCAAGTATCAGAAAATTATATAAATATCGCTCACCCCACCAAAACACCAACAGAATGTCGAAGGACGTTCATTTTTTTAAGCAATAAATTGATACACTTATGAACGAAATCGAAACATTTTTCTACGTAAATTCACATTTTCCTGCGTGTAATGATGAACAAGTGGTCACATTAAAAAGAGAGAATAATAGGAATCGTTCGCAGATAAGAGTTAAACTAATTTTAATGCGGTTTTTACATGGCGTACAGGAAAAAGAATTCTTTACCGACTACTCTAATACGGGTGTATTATAGGGAGATAGTCATAATATGAATTATTGAGTCTGTGTAAGTGTATGCAAGGTGGGAAAGATTAGAAGAGAAAGAAAGAATTCTTGCTCATACTAATCTCTTTCCAGGTTCATCTTTTTTTTGTTGTTTTAGAACGAACACTAAAGTTATTTTATCACCTATTTTCTCAGAGCTCACAAAGCTAATGTAATAAAAATATATTGGTATTAGATAGAATAGAATAATTATTACGGCGTGATGGGAAATATATAAGGCCTAAAATGACCATTTAAATAAAGGAATATAGGAAATTCGTAATACCTATATATCTATTAAATAGCGATTACAGATACAACCATTTTCTGCAGCTCATAATAATAACGTGATCAAAATATGTAAATATATAAATCTTTTTACAGTTTCATACGAATGCTCTATATCTTGGCCGTGTATAACAAACACTAGGTTCTCGTAATGTAGGTTCAGGATTCGATCCCCGGGGAGGTCATAATACATATACGCTCAACAACCATAGCATCTCGCTATGGTTTTTGAGCCTCATGGCTTATAAAAGTGCTAAAAAATAAAATTAAATAATTTGGTATTGTTTTCCATAAATTCATTTAAATAAATTTAAATATTGTGACGTATTTTAAGCAATGGGGTTTCTGACAGGCGCGTGTAGTGAGTACATGGAAGCATGACTTTTACATACATAAGTATATATTTTATAAGAAATTAAAATCTGCTATTATGATGATAATTGTGATTGGAAGATTACGAGATACATCTTTTTTTAAATATATGCTTACGTAAAAGTCATGCTTTAACGTACTTACTATTTCCTATATTTCGAAAGCAACACTTTGGTAAATGATAGGTACACTTTATTTGGAAATAGTTAACTTTTATTTCAGAATTCTCTAGAATGTTCTCGCCCGAAAATTATCACTTGAAAATATTTCTCCGTTTTTGTCAGTTTTAAACTTGTAATGTTGCCTGGCACTCGGTGCCACGCTATATATAGCTGTCAGCCTGCACCAGTGGATATAGCCTTCGGGTTGCTTCACGCTTTTCTAGATTATTCGAGGAGCCTTTTGACTTTTTGTGCTTCTTTTTTCTTTATCGTAACAAAAATATATGAAAATGCGTCGTAACCCGCTAGCAGCTTTCTTTATCCCGGTATTGTTGATCATAAATAATACCGCATGCGTACATTAAATCAAACATCCCCGTTTCGGGGTAGAGGTGGGTGCCGCGGCATTTAACACCGCGCCCAATAAACATACCGAACATGCTCTTAGCGAGCGGCGCACAATCGTATGAATAATAAAGCTCTCTTGTGCCCTCCACACACCGCCCCTAAACGGTGGATCTCGCAGATTGAAATCTGAGTTACGTTCGACATGTTTACATATTTCCTCGGTTTGCCCCGTGCCCCGTTATCCCTGACTCGCCCCGCGTCTTCTCCGACTACGTTCATTCGCATCACCAAGTAAAAAAGCGCAGCCACTAATACCGCGGCCAGAACGACAAAACGCTTGCCGTGTGAACCTTTTCAGTACCCGTCGTTGCTACTGGCGCCGTGGGGATGGGACTGCGAGAACTATGCAGGAACGCGGGTTCGCGAGTGCTGCCAAAGGCATACGTTGCATAAATATTTGATGAATCCCTTTTAGAGGCAAAGTCGGTGTTTTATTTGCCTTGAAAGCAAAACCTTCCTGGATACGACGAAAAGTTCATTTTAATATTTCTAGGGACAAGGATATAGTCCGCCCTATTTCATTTTTGACTTTCGCGTGTCTCGTTAAAGAGTTGGATTTTTTTTATTTTGCTTTTGTGTGCAAACTAAATCTTGGGAATATTGCTTTTAAATATTTAATACACAGACAATAATCAGCGACATATAAATTCGATTACAAAGGCTTACTTAAGTTGATTGAGGAAAAATTCTCGCCCTGTAGAAGCTTAAGAATGAACCATGATGCTGAATCCTGAGCTCACTGACTAGGAGAGAGATATTTTTTATCACTGCACTATATATAGGCATGTAAAACACCACTATACGGGTGAAACAGAGCTAGTCCACAATTGTTTATAGATGAATTTCTGTCATGATTATGAGTCGAAAACTTTCAATCAACCATAACCTAATAATAGTTATGGAGTTATACAATATCAAAGTTTGCATTTTTTTTAAATATTTCTTATTTATTTTTTTACAAAACGTTGAATTATCATTACAGTAAATTACAAGTTAAATAAAATGATAACACTGTAGAAATTCAAAACGGATATTTCCAATCAGAATATGAAGGTTTTTATCATTTTATACAGATACAGGTTTTTATCATTTTATTTAACTTGTATTAAAGAGAATGTATTTTAAATTTTTGATATAAGTAACTGTAATAATAGTCCAACGTTTTATAAAAAATAAGCCAGAAATATTGGAATAATGCCACTTTTGATATTGCATAACTCCATAACTATTGATCATGTTTGATTAAACATTTTTGACTCATTATTAAATAGAAATCTACCTGTAAAGTATTATGAAAAGCTTTGTTACATCTTGTACATACATATAGGAAACGCAATCGATTTTTTTCAAAGTTCGTGCATACATTTTCTCCGGGATGAAGATAAACGAAATGAAACGTAAAAGTATCTTCCAATTTTCCAAATGAACGGTCGTATTACTTTCATCCCGTACACAAACTTTCCACCCTACACGTAGTGCGCGGTACAGCCACCCTTCGCGAAGTATACGGCCGAGAGATGTTGATTCAAAACCTCGCGAAGTCTTAAATTAGGGAAAGAAACACTAAGGAGGTTTCCTTTGCATGTAAATCCGCCGGGGGAGCCGCAGGTAGGAGCCATCGGTCAATTAGGATGATAACATCTCCATCCGCCTTTTCGCTAACCGGGAGCCGACGAGCCAAGAGGCCGGGTCCACCCGCCAGGGTTGCACCTTTCTGGGGAGAATTATGACTCCGTTAAAGTTGAGTGGGCAATCATAAACAGATACAGATTTATTCAAGAAAATTCATACATCTATTTAAATATTTTTATTGTTTCTTCAATTTTTACTTTGAAGCGAAGGTCTCAGAATCTTCCGAATCCGAAAATCCAGAAATCTCTTAAGATTAACAATAAAATGAAAATAAGATTGTATCAAATTAACAATGGATTATTATAAAATATATTATAAATTTAACAAATTAACAATGTGGGGCATAAAAGCAAATACAGGAATTATATGAAATATTTTTATTATTTCTTCAATTTTTACTTTTAAGCGAAGGTCTCAGAATCTTCCGAATCCGAAAATCCAGAAATCTCTTAAGATTAACAATAAAATGAAAATAAGATTGTATCAAATTAACAATGGATTATTATAAAATATATTATAAATTTAACAAATTAACAATGTGGGGCATAAAAGCAAATACAGGAATATCAACAAAAAAAATTAATGCAGTCATCGAGGATTACTAATTTATGAAGTACCTAATCTGACATTTTATAGGAAACATGATTTCGGAAGGGATAGATAGATACATAAAATCTAGAATCCAGTACATTTTAAATTTAAAAAAAAACTGCATTCAAAATATTTTTATATTTTCTTTGGAAATTGCTACCTTTGCTTTTATATCCCACTTATGTATTAAAGAATTGTAAAACCTGTGTTTGTACGACTTTTTTTAAAAGTCGTAAATAAATTATATCATTTGCCTGGAAAAATGGCTGGTAAAACAACTCTATTGTATTAATATTTCGAGTAAGACAATGAATGTATAAATTTAAAAAAAATATATAAAGAAAAATATGACGCAATTATCTTTTTCTTTATATAGTCTTATGAATAACAAAAAACAAGAAAAAAACATTGTAGAAAATTGTATTCTTTTAATCTCATTAATCGCTTCTCGGCCTGTTGGCTAAGATCAAAGTGTAGTGTAGTGTGTAATATTTATCCACAGATTTTTCATAAAACTTTTACAAAAATACCTTTGACTTTTACAATTGTACAATTGAGCTAGGAATAAAAGCATTCATATTATATTATAGATGCATTACCTAATGCATCTATAATATAATAGGCCCCATAGCCTAGTGCTGAATACACTTGCTCCTCATATTGGAGGTTCCGGATTCGATTCATCTGTTCATCAAGTCATCGATTTATCAGGTCACAATACATCTATGTATCTTATTTTCTCAAGCCTGAATATTTTTGCTAAGTTTTTCGCTACATTAAGCCTTATGTCCTATTGTAACGTTAAAAATAAATATTAATTTCTCCTAGCCATAGATTATATTATTATTCCTAATAATTGGTAATGCAATAATTAATTAATTAAGTACACACTTTGCATTAACCACTAATTTGTTAAAATATCAACATGTTTTGACCCGAAACTTATTGATATTTCAACAAATTATTGGTTAGTGTAAAATATATTCTTCTTAATTATTTTAATAATGTTACCACAAAGTCATTTAACAGTAGTTTTATTGATGAAGAAATTGATAATGCTTCTAGGCAATAATATATTACGAAAGGTTTTTCTTTGCATTTCACTTTAAATATATTAACGCATTGTTTAATCACACAGAAAAATGATAGAAAAATAAAGAAAATACCTACAACATTATTATATAAATATGTTCTTTGTATTAAGCAAGAAAATTTGAAAACAATCTGAAATATTATGGCGAAATAAAGTTTTCGGTTTCTTTGGAAATATATTTATTAACTGGACTTGTTGTTCTGAAGGTACATTTTTAAAAATATAAATTAAACAAAGCTTTCAAATAAAAAAACTCCTGAAAGGTATATTATCCACCTTTCGCGTCCATCCCACGGCGGGTATTTTTTTTATCTTTTAATCATAGTCGTTCATGACCCTGAAAGTTACTCCTAGTGTGATATTAGCCGACCAAATATATTTTAAGTTAAAAACATTTTACGACATTTAGGGGAGTTACGAGATACTGTATATAAAAAGATACTGTAAAAAAAAGAGAATATAAAATTACAATTTATATTTTTAAAAAAAAAACAAGTTATACGCGATATAAAATTTCGGCGCAAGATTAGATAAATGGATTCCAAGATTAAAAAAGTCATTCACGTGACGATACAGACAAAACGCTTAACTTAAACTCGAGTTATAAAAATAAAATCACTATTTCATACCTCTAAAATGTAGAACGCATTATATTTTCTATTATTTAGGAGTATTTAAATAGTGTTCAACAAAGTTATTTTGCTATTACTGAAGAAATTTAATTTAAATTTTAAGCTTTTTTTTATTTTTTAACATAGACCGGCAATATATCATTATTGACCCGAACAGATAGTCTTAGAGTGACATTAGAATACAAAGTATAAATATTTTATGAACATTTTAAGTACGATATTATTACACGATATAATTTTTTAATGGTAGAATAAATTGTAAATAATATTTTTGTATATATTTAGTATATATATATATATAGTATTTTTGTAATAAAATTGTAAATAATAACATAAAAAAGAACAAAACAAAAACTTTAGCAAATCAATAAATACAATTTAGGAATGAGTTCCAGATTAATAAGTTTGTGCACAATACACAATAAACTTTTTATGATAAATTAATAATAAATAATGTCTTAATTTTATCTTTAATATATCTTTAATAATTTAAAATAAAATATAATTTTGTTTCGACGATAAATATTGAAAGCAATCCATCCATACATAATGTACCGATCGGGGTAGATAGGCATCAGACTTACCCTTAATGCCCCGGTGAAAAGCCACGCAGAAGTCGGGGCCCCCGACCCACGGCGGTTTCCTTGAGAACCTGCTAATGCAACAAAGTGGCCTGCGAAGTTCTTTGATGCATCTTAGCGAGCGCGGAGATGCTGGAGTGCCGGTGCACAGGTTGATTATCGGTTTACATCTCGAAACAGCACACGAGAGAGCGAGATTAACCTTATGTGAGCCGTATTCAATTTGCTTTTAGGAGAACGTGTCTGCATATTATATTTTCGAGAGAGATAAGATATAAAGGCTTCGTCTTATATAATTGACGGATTTGGCGTTAATATTGTATAGATTATTCGTGACGATCATAAAAATGGGTGAAAAACATAAACGATTGTTGCAGGACGTGTTTGTGGGAACCAAAAGAAACGAATTTAATTTAAACATTCTTAAAATAAAACACAAATTACTTTGTTTTCACCACTATATTAGATTAATTAGAAAAATCTACATGTTTCGAGAACAATGTTCTCTTCCTCAGGATTATTGGGTACTGACTATCTTAAAAGTTGAAAAAACCAAATGTGTTACGGTGATGGGACGGTTGAGGGTGAGGGGAGGGGGGGGGGTTCGAGGTGTTAATTATTATGGGTCATTTGGAATGTTAAGTGGAAAATATATTCAAAATAGGATTATGCAAAAATTTTGTCTGTGTATTTATTATATTAGACTTAATATTAACATTTTTCCTAATTTCGAGTATTTCTAAATTATTTATTTGAGGTATCTTATAGTTGAAATGTAAAAATTTTAAGCCTGTGTTCATATAGAAGAAGAAAAAATATTCTTCGAACAGTAAACATTCTTCTTTAATTCACACTATTTTTCAATTAATCACTCGTCTGTGAAACACTTTTTTATCGCTTGCTAGAATATTCTGTTCAATTATTACACTTTAGTAGATATTTTGGTCGGTATCTGTAGTTTCGAATTAATCAGCGCGTTGGGAATACTGCGGACGCTGGTGTTCAATTGATGGCTAAGCCGCGTCGGTCAAACGTCAAAATAAACATCACCCGGCTAGCTTAGCTTTTTATACGAAATACGTTGGTTTTTCGAATCTCCTAGATTATTTTATACATTTCTAGTATTTACGAGAATATTCCTGTCGCTTCCAGTGTACCAGATGTTTGGAGATGATTTCAACGTTACGTAGTGTTCCGGAGATTTCGATAGACTTCGATTCGATTAAAGTGCGTAATTTAATCCGGATTCTAGTATCTCGTTACACTATGTTATCTCTACGTGAGTTTAATTGTAGTATTGTATTTTACTTCGCACGTTTCGAGAGTAACAGAATCTCTCATGGATAGGTAAAGTATTAAACTGACTCCTTTCAAATATAGAAGTTTTACATTAATTACGTGGAAATGCAAATATTTAATTAATTAGGTACTGTAAATGTGGTTTTAACGGGAATATTGAAAGAAGAAAAGAAAAGTTAATGAAAGTAAAATTGTTTAGAAAGTTTATACCCGAGTTGAATTTTTTTCAGTTTCTAAACATTCAAAATTATGTTTTAGTGTCAAAAATTTAAAGTATTTAAATTTAAAATTTATTTATTTTTATTTAAAGTTTAGTTAAAAATGATTAAAATTTAAACTTTAGTTAAAAATTAAAAAATTAACGCGCGACGCAATGGAGAAGTTTATTGGTACGCAAATGAAAAGAATAATTATTATCCATGATGTAGTTAAAGAATTCAGTAAAGTTATTATTAATTTGAATTCACGAATTATGTCATGGATAATAATCTTTCTTTTCATTCATGTACCACTAAACTTCTCTACCCCGTCGCGCGTAAAGGTAATAAATTTAATAATTTTGAAAGTTTAGAAAATAAAATAAATTTTAACTCGGTTGTTAATTTGCTCAACAATATTACTTTCATTAACTCTTCCCCTTTCCTCTCAATATTTTCGTTCAACCACCTTTACACCAGTAAATTCGGCTTATTTTGTCAGTACTTATAAATTAGTTAATTATTGGTATTTCCACCTAATCCAAGTTTAAAAAATCTTATTTCTTACCTTATCTGTCAAACATTAGAAGCAAAATAAAAAATAGTAATAATTAAACTCGTGTAGAGGTAACATTGCTTACGTTTTTCACCCACGGTCACAGTTTTACAATGTTAATGCCAAATTCATCATTCATATTCAGTTACCTCTGGGTCCAGTCTGGGGTCTATTACCAATACCAATTTCACTACGCTAAGCTTTTAAGATTACAAAATATTTGAGACTTAAATATGTGGTCTTTCTAAAATGATACACACATTATATAATAACATTAAACTCGCTAGATGATGCCAGGATAAATCAATTCATATTTCATTCAAGTTGAAATATCTACAATGCAACATGAATGTATTGTTATAGATATCATAGAACTATAATATTTAAATATTAATATACTGAATTTACAACTTCACAATAAAATGTTTTCATTAAAAAGTATATACCTACGTATAAAATATTTTTTTAATATTACAAGAACGACGAATTTGATTTAATTACATTATATGTTTCATATTATTTATGGAACAAATTTCAGAATGATCGTATTAACGCCATAATACCGAGCACCATACGAAAAAATATCAGAATTGAATTGTTGATTTCGAAATGAAAAAATAAATTAAATTTTATTATGGTTAAATTCATTTCATTTCGTTTAATTGTATGAATATGCGTCAATGCGATGGTTAGTATTTAAAAAATGTATATATTTTATATTTAAATAAAAAGTTATGAAAAGTTTTTTTCAAGCATGTAAGAATGAATGAAAAATTGCCATATTTTATTTTGAAGAAGAGAAAAATACAAAATATGTAAGTATGTTGTCAAAAATTATTTTTGTTAATAATTTTAGAATACTTAGTTATAAGTACAGAATGCTTGATGTTAGCGACAATTAATTTTGACATTTAAATATTTTTTTATGACTCGCATATCTACATACCTAGTACATACGAGTATGTAGGGTATAAGAGCAAAGGCAGCAGTGTCCAAAAAATAAATAAATGTTTTAAATTCACCGAGGATTACTTATTTAAAATTTACTGATTTATAGATTTTATGTATCTATTCCTTACGAAATCATGTTTCCTATATCTCCTACATTTCCTAAATTTGGCATTCTGTACATTATAAATTAATAAACCTCAATGACTGCATTCATTTTTTTGATATTGCTGCCTTTGCTTTTATACCTCATTTATACCACATTTAAGCCCATTAATTGGAAATATAAAGTATAAAATCGACAAATGTAGATGTCGGTATGTTAAATGATATTTTTGACACTAAACTATAGAATAGAGGCACATAAAAGTGTATCCCTGAGGAATAAAAGTAAATGAAGGACAATAGGTGAGGTTTGTCTTTAATGAAAAGCACGCCCTTATTTAACCGTAGAATAAAATAATTTTCCTCCCAAATTGGGGTGCCGCATGCCGCCTCCCGGCCCGGGACGTGACCGTGTGTAATGAGCTGCCGGCGAAGCCTTACATATCAACCCCACCTAACCATCGAGGGATGGTTCTAACATTTTACTACTTTCGGAATTTTTGTAAAATTATTAACACTGGCGCGTAGGTACTAAATCTAAGTAAAAAGTTTTGTAGTTATATAGGTGTAGGTGACAATTAAACATACATAAGAAAGCATTATATTATACATTACAGATATTTTACTAAATGCAGTATAGTCGGCCACCGATGAAGACAATATAATAAATAATACATAAATCTGTTTAACATTAAATTATTTTATGTATGGGTAAAGAAATAATTGTAATCACATCTTAGTCATCTTCATCGGCTGAAACTAGGCATCAGGTAAGAAAAAAGTAAGTATAAATTAAATTTTCGTTAAAATTTAACAGTAGATATATTTGATTAATTTAATATAATGGATAACCATGAATAAAATTCGGTTTGAAAAATGATATAATAATCATTAAAATCAATATGTTAAATTTAAAACAACAACACACTGCGCACGGTAAACATAACCGATAGCACTCGAGGAACATAACCAACAATTGAGTTGTTGCATTACTGCCTAGCATGAAGCGGTCATATAATTTGTGGAAACCATCCCACCATATAGATAGCCGCACATCTAGATGGCACATACGTGACAGGGGTTGATGACACACGCCCTAACGACACCATGCTCAGACACCCGGTCGGCGCCGGACAATGCAGGTCAACACCAGGAGAATTCGCTAACACATCAAAGGTGCGACAGCCGCGTTTCGTGGACTATGACCATACTGCAAACCGAGGGCACCGTACTCCGCCAGAGTCAGCGGGATTGCAGCGGCATGAGACAAGAAAAACCGCGCAATTCCATTGGCAAATCGACTATAAGAAAGAGAAAGAACCACACACATCATCTCACTCCTTCGGGACTCTCGATACTGCGGAAGCTCTACCCGATCGAATCCTCACTTCTCGGGAAGCTACCAATCGAGCGGAAGCTCTCGCGATTTTATACTTCGTTTATTGTACACCTTCATTATCATAATTGTTACTTTATTATCATAATTGTTACTCGTCTACATTTGAATAAATACATTCATCTAATCAACAACAGCAGAGATCTCCGACTCTTCAAACGGAGTGGTGAACCTAGAGTTAATCTATCCATCTTCACGAAGGACATACCCAAGGCGGTGGCTTTTCACACTACCACAACTTTTTCACGCATAGATATCGTTCACGCAAATTATTGAAGTGTATAGGTATACAACATGTCCTTGAAGTGCATGACCAAAAATCTATTTGTACATTAATAATCTTTGAGAGATCTACTAAAAAACTGATAAATTATGTTATTAATGGTACTGTTCTTCCAATAAATTCCTCTATGATGGCCAGTAACATTTAGAGTAGCTTCGAATGAAATTGAAATCGAAGAGTATCTATTAACATTATACATATAGGTATTACTTTAATATTCTTTAAGAGATCTGCCAAATAATTGATAAATTATATTAATGATACAGTTTTTCTAATAAATTCCTATTTGACTTAGTTTGATTAATTGTAATTGAGTAACGTCTAACTAAATTCAATACGTAGAGTTTTAATTAATATTTGATTAATATTATATTGATAATTAATTTGTATTTTATCAAGTAATTTTGAATAACATGAAAGAAAAACCCGATAGTAAAAATATAACCTACTTGCTTATCCTAACTTTGGAACTGCAAGATTTTGAAAAATATATAATTTGTATAAAAATTCCGACGATTTTTAACACTATTTTGTTAACCTGTCAAATTTCCTAGCAGTTTAGGAGATAATGAAAGAGTTTTGTATTTTACTAACGCTTGTAATATTTTTTAGAACAACAACCGTTGATCTGAATATTATAAATACACAATTTTTTAAATCAGAAATCAATTTTATTACAGATTATATACAATTATATAAACAGAAAACAACAGCAATATTTAACTTATAACTTCACCTTTTAGGCAATGAACCAAGCAATTAAATATTTAATATTCAATATTTTGATGTTCAATATTTCAGTTCACAATTTTAGGAAAATTTAAAAAAAAAAAATCAAAAAAAAATCATTTAAATTGCTTTAGTAAAATTACAAATACATATTTTTTAGTTGAGAATAAAATATCTCCTTTATGTTATTTATTCATTTTACTTATGTTCATAATTAACTTTTCTTATTTGTCTAACCACTCGAGTTTTTATTTTACAAATGGTGCCTGAAACTACCATTTCCTTCATCAAGGAGGTGCTTGCTCATTTTTAAAATTTTATTACCTTAAAATATAACACAAATTTGAAAACTTTATTAAATAAATTCGGTTGTCATTGATACGTAAATTATTATTTTCGTGTTTAACTTGTGTATCTTTCTTGCTTGCAATTTTCTACACGACTATGACACTCAAGTTTACATCATGATATACATACACGGATGTTTTATGAGGATTCGGATTGATTGGATGAGGATTTTTTTAAGTGTACAAACAAACCACTTAACAAGATGACAATAAATATTTATTAGAAGATTTGAAGTGTGTTTAGAAATCACTGTAGAAGTTTGATGACGAAGTATATGAAGTATAATAGTGTACAAAGAGGTTTTTTTACACTTTTATACTTTATATATTTCGTCATCAAACTTCTACAGTGATCTCAAAACACACTTCGAATCCTCTATTAAATATTTGTTGTCATCTAGATAAGTAGTTTGTTTTTCTAGAAGCTAAGAAGCTTGCCTCGCGTAGTAGTCAGAGGTACGAGCCTGATTCCAAAAGACTACCAAGTTACTGCTATTTCTATAGTATAAGCATTTAGCGTAATTAGAAATGTACGGATCTTTATTTAAAATAAAGTTGGATGAGTGTATTTGAGTAAGTACGCACTTTGGAATTAATACTTGTGTCATACATAAAAAACCACATGTTGTGTTGAGTTGGAACATAGCTGGACAGAATGCGCCGCTTTGGCAAGAATTTCCAACAACGACAGTTCTCCATTAACGGATATAAACTCCAAAATACACATTAAATACAGTACCCACGTACCGAAGAAATAAAAAAGAAAAATGAGAAAGTAAGCACCATTATGAATTAGATTACAATTATACATCATAAGAAATTGAAAACAATAATAATAACAGCGCCCAGAGCATATGCAATTTTCACACCATTTTAAATATTGATATCGTCACTTAAAACATTTGTTATTGGTTAAATATCGCTCGGAAAACCGCCATCTTAGCCTTTGATTGGTGAGTCGTGAAAATATTCAATTTTGTTGCATCGTAAAATTTTACTTGCAACGCGCCTAAAGGAGGATAACTTGAAAATATATATATTTTCCCAAAACGGTTGGCCAATTAAATAAACTCGAGTGTTTGTCAATACAAAGCTCATTATATAATTGATTAAAATTATGGTGTCACTATTTGAAAATGTAATTTAAAATGTGAATATTAAATTCCAAAAAACATGGTGACCTCAATTTGTTGGTATCTTTTAACCTCTCGCCCACTGGCGGGTTAACTTTTCCCCGAAGCCGAACAAACCCGTGGGCCGCCCCCGCCCGACCGCCTTCAATGCAAGATTTAATTAAATCCCCGGTCTTGATTTATTGTCGCACCCCACGGCAGAAGCGCTGCTCCACATTTCCGCCCCACCCTGTTTCGCCTTTGTAAGCCTTTCTGCCCGAACTTCGCGATATCTCCGTAATACCGGTACCTACACGAAAAAGGAGTTACTGTTTAACAGACAATGTATTTTTTTATATATATATGTTACATCCAATGCATAATTTACTTCCGATTTATATTTTACGTATAATATGATTAATCTGTTAACATGAAGAGCTTAATACGTAGAGTAATTTTACCAAATTTAATTAATAAAGCTTTTAAATTAATACATCACACAGTTAAGTGGTGGAAAGAAAATAGCTAGCGTTATTTCTTATGAAAAGGGTAATATATTTATAATGTTGTGTTGTATATTTTTAATTATACATATTTATTTAAATTATTTAAACTTTATCACTTTCAAAATTTTAATTTTATTAATTTAGAGAATATCGTTATTATGCAGATCCTGCTATTGGATACAACGGATGAACCTGACACATTCATCACAGACCTTGGCCTAATTAAGGAGACAGTGAATATATTTAACGTTATGCTAAAAAATGATAATGTAATTCACTGAAAAATTAAACAAATAAAATGTAAAAGTGTGTTTGCTCAAATAAATAAATAAAATGCTGTGTAGATATTTCTTAATTTAATTAATAATATAATTTAATATAATTTGTGTCGACCTATAATTATGGGCGACACATAACTACACTTTTGTATTATTTTCTTACCATGTATTTATGGCTTCCTGTTGGATGACCAAATAAATAAACTTTTTATTATTATTTATTTATTTCTCCCTCTTTTTTTAGATATGTCGATCTTTTCTGGCAGTTAGCTACCTTTTTTGTGGTCTTCCAGGGAGATGATAATATATAAACGGCATAATCCAAGAACATGGTCCCACAGTTTATATAACAGATCCGGCTGAAAAAAATATTTCTCAATATAATCGAATGTTTTGATTACAATATTAAAGATAATTGACGCTTGAATAATAAGTATCAAATAAAATATTACAGTTTAAAGTTTCGAAAATTGTACCATGCATTTTGAATGTCAGTCACTATTTTACCAACCATAGAAAAAGTACACTGTTGAAAAAGAGCGAACAATAAAGGAAAAAAAATATTATACAATTTAAATTTTATTATTTTATGGTTTGTTGTTTTATCTTGTGTTATGGTTTGGTGGCAAGTCAGACGAGGGAGCGTTCCGTGCCATTGAGAGTTCAGCCTACGTTTCTTGTTGTTGTCTATGTTTCAAATACTTATCCATAGATACGTATAAAAAAAACCTTATTAAAAATAAAAATAGATCGTTTGACACATGAAAATCACGAAAGCTCAATGTTTAATATTTTATTTAATACTTATTGTTCAAGCATCAATTATCTTTAATTTTGTAATCAGTACTTTAAATTATTTCGAGAAATACTTATTTTCAGACGGATATGTTTTATAACCTGTGGGACCATGATTTTGGATTTATCCAAATAAATAAATTGTGCTTAAAAACTTCTATATAAAAATCATGTTGAACAAGTTACATAAGCCACCTAAATATTGAAATACCTCACATTACGGTGTTTCGCTAATACGTTGCATTGATTTGAATCGGATCGCTCTTAAGGTGAAGTTGACATTGCGGCGCATTTCACGTGACTCGATCAGAGTCGCGAGTTTATTATATTACATTATAACTCTATTACAAGCAATTTCTCACTAATCCTGGATTTCTATGATTGGTAATAATCTACCATACTCGTTACTCTGTAACTATTACTCGTTAATGTTAATCCTGGATTTCTATGACGGGTATCTAATAAACCACTATAAAACAATACTCGTTACTCTTTTACCGTTAACCGTTATTATTAAATTCGAGATTTATATCATAGGTACCTAATAATCCACTATACAACAATACTCGTTACTCTGTTACCGTTAATCGTTAATGCTAAATCCTGGATTTCTATGATAGGTACCTAATAATCCACTACACAACAATACTCCTTACTCTGTTACCGTTAACCGTTAATGTTAATCCTGGATTTTTATGATAGGTAATAATCCACTATACAACAACACTCGTTACTCTTTTACTGTTACTTGTTAATGTTACTCGCAATAAAAAATAATACAATACATTTGAAATATTGTAACAAAAATAAGCATTTTCTATAATCATATTGTGACCTTGTCACATGAATGAAAAAACAGGAAATTAATTAGCGATTTATTAATTAATTGTTAATGTAAAAAGTCTCTTAAATTAATTTAACTTTAAATCACACTGTTTCGTAATCTATCACTAATAAATAAGCATTTTATTATCGCTGGGAACACGTATTTAACATTTACTAGAACATTCCATCCAGTTCTCACTCTATAATTATCGCTTATTTCTTTCGCCACTTAGGTAAGTACTTCGATTATTCGCTCGATATCTGTCGCTTCAATTATAGCACCTGGCCATCCCCGCGGCCCGCAGCCGACTTCGCACTGGTTCCGCCTGTCAAATGCGACTCCTCTGCGCGCTGCGGCCGGCGCTGTATTTATATCCGAATGCTAATACTTTCGTACTTTTTGGATCATTCTAGTGTGTAAGAGAAGATTTTTGTTGCTTCTAGAGATTTCCAGGTGTTTCTAGACGTTTATAGATGCTTCCCAAAGGCCGCAGATCACCTCAGATTGTAATAGGCCGTTCTAGATTTTCCGATAGTATTGTAACAAGTTACATAGGAGTGCGTAATTATTTTTTGCATCTCGTTACAATATATTCAATTTGTATATTACATTACGAATTTTATTTGTTTCAATTTTCCCTGTTATCCTATGGCATAATTGGATGGGGAGGGTGTGTTAGATCAGTCATGGATCCGCTGACAAAATCACAAAAATGCGTCATGCGTATAATCACCAAGAAATCGAGAATGTTTCCTTCAGATGATTTGTTTGGAATATTTAACGTTCTTGACCCGAGGCAATTATACCTTAAAACCATACTTGTAAAATTCCACAAGGATAAGATAAATTTTAAGCGTACACAACAAACATGGGTTACAAGGCGGGCAACTGCAATTAATTTCAAAGTACCTAAAATAAAAACGTCTTTTGGACAAAGACAATTTAATTTCACCGCCCCGCTTGTTTTTAATAAGTTACCAAATGAAATTACAATACACAAACCTTTTAAACACCGTATCACTAATTTTATAAAAATATCAGGTAGAAGGTATGCTGAAGAAATGGTCCGCCCTTGACCTCTAAATAGGCAAAATCTGCTTTATATAATTTCAAGTATAGGTACTCTAATATAGTATTTATTTATATATCTACTTAAAAAAATATTTTTTTGTATCTTATCTATTGTATTTACTTTTGTATATACTTAAATGTTTATCTTAATTTTATATGTATATTTTCTTTTCTTTTAGATTTATGTATTCTTATGATTGTATATATTACTAAATTCTTTCTGCCTTCTTTTTTACGTTTATACTTTTTTACGATTGTTATTTATTACTACATATTTTTATTATTACTACATTGTTGTTGTTGTTACTATTATTGTTGTTATTACATAATTGTTATTGTTATTATTACAATGTTATTATTACATAAATATCAAATGAGAATAACTGCCACAGAACAGGTTCTACCTAGTGTGGCAGTTATTAATATTAAAACAGATGTAAAATAAACAATAAAATAAATAAATAAATAAAAGTGAAAGCAATTCAAAACCCGGATAATCTTTATCTTAAAACTTGATATGTTCATTTCAATAATTTATATTTACCTACATACATTTGTAAGTATTAAAATATACGATTGTGCCTCCTTCGTAAAATATTAAAAATATAATAATTAGCCATAGTATGTTATTTATCATACTGTACATATTATTAAACTTGTCAGATTCCATTTTTTTCTAAAATAAATAAAGCCCTCATCTTTCATCAGAGTCTAAAGTGAGTTTGTAACCCGGAAACTTCAGACGCGTTATTAATAAAGTTGCGAATGTGCGAACAAACATATTTAAGAAAATTCTAGTGAGAAACGTGTATTTTACTTGCATATTTTAAAATTACTGAAACAGCTATGTATTCGCGGATGTATATTGACTATTAATAAATATCTCGTTATCGATATAAGAAGAATCGCAAGTAAAATGATCGAAAGTACTCACAATCACAGGTTCGTCGAGTTTGAATGCTCTAAGCCTTAATTAAATTGCAAAAGAGTTTCTTATTTCTAATGCAGACGGCAAATAGAATCGATTATTTTGAAAAGAAAATTTGAGGATGTTCAACATTTATGAACGCAATTACTGGATTTTGTCCCCAGAGGGATAATCACTGATTTAGCTGTGTTATAAATGTCTCACGGTGACGAAACTTTTTATATGGAAAAGAATATATTAATTTTTTTTGACGTTACATGGCTGTCAACCTGTCACGAGGCTGGCTTAATTGGTCGCTTTATAAAATGTGACGTTCACCAATTCCACCCATGATCGACCACAGTTACAGTACAATTACAGGTTGAGCCATGTAATATATATATTTATTTTTTACCTGTAAGGTATATATATATTTTTTATTAATATTTAAGTTTACATAATATTTTACATATATGATACACATTTTCATATTTTGATGGATTTTTAATTTTTTTGCAGTCTAATGAAAGTATAAACTTGTGTTTGAAACCGGAGAAGGTCACAAGTGTGATAGATGATATGTAACTGATTTTTTAAATAATATATAATACATACATGCAAATAAATATATACAGAAGTATTAAAAGATAAGAATGTTAAGTTAATATTACAATGTTTAAAAATAAGCACGTTAAGGTTCGGGTTCATTTTGGAAGGTGTTTGGCATTAAAACAGCACGCTTGCCAGACTGGCTGGTGAGTTTTAAATCAGCCGCCCTCAACATAGGGAACAGACGCTGTTTGTAGCCGCCCATTATGGGTCAGAGGCTACTTTTTTTTACACTTACACACAATTAGCAATACAATAATAACAATCAGCAAACAAACAAAAAAGGAAGGATCGAAAGAGAAGAAAGAGGCCTATATCCAGCAGTGGAGAGACGAAGGCTGATGATGAAGAAGAAGATGTTAAGGTTAATATCACAAATCTAATCACTCAATTGTTTATGTACTTTTATGTACTTTTTATGTAATGATTTTATGTACTTTTTGAACTTTGCATAATTTTGTATAGTTCTATAGGTATGTAAGTATACCTTATATGCTTTGTCATGTAAATTTATCTTATTTTAATTAATTTGTTGACAAATATCTTTGAAACCAATGAACATAAAAGTTTTGGTACTAGCACAATAGGCCATATTTGAGGGTACATTAATGGTGAGCCTTAATACTAGGTATTAATAAGAGGGCTTATTATTTGCTAACCTTTGGTGTATGGTTGTAAAGGGCCTCAGCTTGCCCTGTCTGCAGCCAGGAACCTTATGTACTAATTGTACAAACAACCTAAGTGATATCGTCATAACTAAAGTAGGTACAACATTTGACAACTTTCATTACATTTTATAATAATCGATATTTCTTATCCAAAGTTTCGGAAGTAATAAATTAACGTGGACTAAAAGAATTCAATCCACTCGTCTGTGTGAAAATATATCAACGACAAAAAATGACTAATGTTGTCATCGGAGAAAAAACTCCACGAATAAACAGTACTTATACTAATTTATCTTTGTCTGCTTTTTATTGAATGTGGGTCAGCAACATCATTTAAGATTTGTAATAAAGTGCTTAAAAGTTGAGTACGTTATTAAGAAAGAATAATTTTGGAAAATGAAAAAAAGTGCGTTAGAAAAAAAATTATTTACTGTATATTGGGTAATTTTTTCTAACATCCCTTCAAAGTGTTTTTACTCAAAAAACTATTATTCAACAAATTATTTCCATATCTTTAGGTGAAATTCATGTTTAAATGTCCACTTCAATTTTTGGAATCATTTTTGTTTTATTACATGTTTTTTTTAGACATTTTGTTAGAAATTTTCGTTAACTTACCAAACTGCCGTGGCGAAATTGGATAACGCGCCATCCACGGATAGAATGGAGGTCCGTTGGTTCGAATCTCGGTTGTAGTTAAAATATTTTTTCGTTAATTTGATTTTTCTTTATATATTTTCTAATTGATTAATAAAAAATATGCAAATTCACAGAACTTTGTTCCGAAATTGCAACTTCACAATAAGAATTCCTTTAATACAAAAAATATATTTCCTGCTCTTAAAGTTTCTTCTTCTCCAGATTTCATTCCTGACAGTCCTACTCCCAGCTTATGCCCGTTATTGTAAACAAGGCATGCATTTGAAAATTATATCAATGTATATCATACATTGAATCTAATTGACTCATCGTTGAAGCAATACTATATTATTTAGAAAATCATATTTTTATATAATCACTTAGGCACAGCTCATCTAATCAGCCTAATATTGATAAATAATGAATCATGAACCGCACGAAGATTGACATTTTACTTTCAACAATGTTCTCGTTCCCTCTATTTAAATAGCCTAATAAAATTAAAATATAAATTTATGAATATATGTTTTTTATGCCAACTCACATGGTAAGATGCAATTTTTTGCATGCAATCTGTTACATCCATGCTTAAAATGATGCGTAAGAGAAAATAAGATGTAGGTACCTCTACCTAGGCGTTCGAGATATTCAAATATGTAAAAAAAGTAACCCATAAAAACCAAGTTTTTATTATACTCCCTTTCTTTGTAAAATATAACAACAATTAAAGACGAATTAAAACCTATAACATAACACTAAACTTACAGTAATTTAATATATTTCTAAAATGTCAGATGTTTTGAGCTTTGATAAGACACTACATGCTTTGAAGATTAAATTCTAAAAACATTTGTCAGTCAATTTAGATTTTCGACATTCGTAGTGAAGTACCTATTATGTACACCGACGGAGTAATTCAAATTTAGAAAATATTCCGCGACGTTATCGGGCCGCCGTTGCTAATTAAACTATTCTATGATTCCAATTTGAAAAAAACCAATTAAATTTCTAAAAAGCCGAAATTATACTATAATTATTAAATTTTTTAACGAAAATTGGATAGATCTTCTTGATCATCGCCACGAGCCTACTTGCCAAGTTTCAGCTCAATTGGATCACGATAAAAGGGTCAAAAATCGATCCAAAGCTTTGTTTGATGGCAAGCCGGCAAGCAAGCAAGCAGACGCCACGAGTTAATATAAAGGGAATAAAAAAAAGCTATTCAAAATATTCCTAATAATCATATATACTGGTTAACAAGCAACATTTCAATACTGGTTTTAGTACAACGGATTGGACACTATGAACTTCATATTTTTCATGATTCAATTATAAATATAAATAATTTTCATGGCTGAAATCACAATTCTTCAAAAAAAAATGTTCTTGGATAATGTTACAAAGCTGATACATCTGATGAGGTTAAAAAAGCTGTATGGCTAAACTAGGAAAGCGATCTACCATCAATTCTCGCTGGTAGCTCTGGTCTTTTGAAATATAGATTTTGTACATTTTTAAGTAACATTTTTCTATTTATTTTTATTTTCTATCAGTATAGTTAATAATTTTATTTATTCTTATTTTTTGTGCAAATCAATTTTGGTTTTTTAGTTTTACTTGTTTAGGCGCGTAAAATTTTAGCTTTAAAAAAATACGCGCGCACCGTGGGCATAGATTTTTCACACTACGAAGTCACAATTTTGATATTTAACCAATAAATAACAATTCTTTTAAGAGAATAAATCAAGTTGTTGAGGATGGTGTAATTAAAAGTGCCTCGCTCTGTTATTTTATTTATTTTCTATTTGCTGATGTATTTTTCATAATACAACTGTGATCAAATTCTTAGTGTTTTATTTTTAATAATAAAAATTGAAAAACAGATAAAACGAATCTGGTTGCAGCCGTCCGATCGCTTCGCGAGCCCGCTATACAAATTTACAATTTCGAGTCGTATCATACATTACACTCGTATATCTTAGAATATCATCGGCGCTCTCCTTCCTTCCGCCGGCGGCCCCGCCTCTCCGTCTCTGTCCGGCCGAAGGTTTCTCGGCAACCGACGGGGTTAGCCCGAACGGCCTGGTCTGGGGTAACGTTTGCGGTGACGTTAAACGGCGTCGCCGGCCGTCTGCGGTGACCTTAGACGGCGTCTTCGGGGATCTGACGCCAATTACGGGCGCCGTTCTGCGCGGGGAGCTTCGCCTCGAGACCGGCAGAGGCCGGAGAACACTTTGCTGTTTTTGTTCTCTTTAATTTAATCTGAAAGGGTTGACGAATAATATTCTTACAAGATCTCAGATATCCCAGCCTTTCTGCGCAAATTTATTTTACGCGGTGTGCATCACGCTTTCGGATCATGTTCTACATTGTACTTAGAATCGTTTCACAAGACAACGATACTCAATTTAGGTAGGGACCAGGGTGGTAAATCCATGAATTTTATTAAAACACCTGTATACTTTCACCAAAAATAAATTTAAATTGATTAAAAAGTTTTCTATATACGTTAAAAATTGCACCAATACTAATTTAAGTTAATAGATTTCATTTATTACTTCAAATAGTTTGTCACCGTGTTGTGCAACTGTAAGTCCCTTGTTATTTATTTTATATATTAGATTAAAAAATATAAAAGATTAAAAAATTTTATATATCAGTAGACAACTATTAGGGTCTAAATAAGCTGCTAATATATAAAAGAAATGAAAGGAGACTTATATTTGCATAACACGGTGACAAACCAAAAATGAAGAAAATCATCACAATTTGAACAAAAAATGTTAAGTATTTTTTTCGAACCTAAAAAATTACCGCAAGCTTATTATTAAAATGAGCTAGAAACAATAGTAAGATTCGGTCGGTTTCGAAGCTGCTATAAGCTGTTTGTGTTGGAGTGGCACATGTGGGGACACCAAAGATCATGAGTAGGTAGATGCAGCAGCGGAAAAGAACTAGGAGCAGACCAAGAAATTTTTAGTTGACTGTAACTGTAGCAGAGGGAAGAAAACTGCGGTGGAAGGTAAGAAAATTGGGGATAAATGGGCAGAGTACTAAGTATGGTCAGAGTTGATAACGTTGTTTTTATTGCAATCGGGACATCATTAATCAAGATATATTATAGATGTCTCATAGGGACGAAGCTTTATTTTTATTTGGGAAAGTAGGCATGGAAGACTTACTAAGTGTTCATAGGGCTTACGACCTATCGTACGGCTGGCTTAAGTAATCTTTACGCAATGTATCATTCAGCATTTAAACCCACGGTAGTCACCACATCTATCATATTTTTTGGAAGTTGTATATTTATTTATTTATCTTAATTATTTAGTTCCACACATAATGTTGTGTGGGCTAATATATGATTTCATTTAAACATATTGCATTCCATCTAGTCATTTAAAAGTTTTTATAATAAATTTTTTGCACTCCTCTTTAAACCTTCTTGAATTTGAATTTCTGTGTTTTGAATTTCTTTTGGCAGGCTATCGAAGATTTTTAAGGCTTTTCAGAGAATTTTGTGAGGTGTTCTTATTTTTCTTCTGAAGTTTTATATTGTCTATATATATGTTTAACTTAAACGACTTGTTTCTTATCTCGGTTGTATTTTTACTTACTTACAAAGCTTTTTCTTTTCCATGATCCCATAATCAATAAAGTGATCACTTAAGTGAAATGTAACATACCTCGTAAGCCCTATGAATACCCAAAAAGACGTCATACCTACTTTCCCATAAAAAATATATCTTCATCTCTAAGATAATAGGTACCTGTAATATACCTTTTTATTATTTAGATTCGACTGTTGGATGTAACGGATGTACCATTTTTCTTTAGAGAAGACTTCAATCTAGTAAGGAGAAAGTGAACATCTTGTACATTATAATATTTCAAAACAATCATGTAATGCAAAGATTTGAAAAGTGAATTCTAAAAGTCATAATTATACCCATTTTGTATGCCTAAAAAATGAAAATAAAAATATTTAAAAATAGTATCATAAACTTTTCACTGAAATTTAATATGAGCATTTCAATTGGCATGCTTACTTATGTTTTAATTTGGTCTCAAAAAATGTATTTTTCAAAACTGCACAAAAAATTAATTTACTATCCTGTAATTTAAAAATAAATAAAAAATATTAAATAAAACAAACGGGAGACTTATTTCTCGTAACTGTTACCAAAAAGGTCGTCCTATATAACTATTTAAGAAACTGTCTTTTTTTAAATATTTTTAAGTACATAAAACTTTATAATAAACCATTAAAGATAGAAATGTACTTTAACCATTAAATTTTTGTTGATACAAAACGATAACTGTATATAAAATGACCACTGTGGAAATCTTGACACAACTGGAAATCTATAAGAATTCAGATTAATATTTTTAACTAAAGTACGTACTCCTTTAATAATGTTATGTGTTTAGGTCGTACACAATATTAAATAATTTAAAAGTGATGATTTTGTCCAGTTATATTTATTCACATTGACTGTGTGCCTCCCCTTCGCGAAATATGATTAAAATCCAATGTTCGGACCCTCCGCCCCGCCCTTTATCTTTGCTAAAGGATATAAATTATATCTGAAATATATCGAATAAACGAGCCAAGTACATGGCGAAAGCTGCTCTTGCATTATATCAAAATATATCTCGAAAAAACTAAAAAATTCCTTACTAGAATTAAATTTGCTGTGTAGTATAAATAATCCTAAATCAATCTTGCCTGAATAGTATATTGAGCCTGGATTAACTCCAATCCTCCCAGAAATCAGTCGAAATTATCGTCTCTTGGTTTCTATTTTCATTACTATCAAAATTATCAGAAATTAAATAAATTCAGTCCTTACATAACGACCAGGTTAGTGGAATCGTCGGTTGGCAGCGCATATAGACTAAGAGCCAGCGACCGCCAGACTTACGTTATGGTATATGTTATATGTCCTGGTCTTACGGGTGTGATTGAAATAATACTTATTCGTGTCTCAAAGAATCATCACTCACTTTATTTTTCTAAAGCAACGTAATAACAGCTATAGCGACCGTGGAAATCTGACATGTTTCATTCTGTTGACACCCCTTTAATATCTCGGCTGAGCCGAGGATGTTGACGTCATTAACCCTATTCATTTGTTATCGATGACGACATCAACTATGAATCAGTTACCGACTGAATGGGGACATTTTCTAACAATCAACTAAAAGCCAGAAAAATGAGCTAACGCGAAACCACGCGATCTGTCAAATTACCCATACCTACCGACATAACAGTATCAAACTAGAATTATTTTCTGTAGATGTACACTATAGTAGGTAAGAAGGTTTGGATACTATAACATTTGAGTTCGGTGGATTTTGGCAGATAACAGGTACCTAATATAGGTACAAAAAATGATTATGTAGTAAAAAAACAAACTTGAATTTTTAATATGTTTAATATGACAGACTATACACTCATATTAATCATTGCCAGATGCTTTTCGCGAGTCATTTCTTCCACCAGACGTGAAGTCTAATGTCGCTTAGGTTTTACTAACAAATCTGAATTTAATGTATTTTATTCGGGCCACTATTTAATAATATCACCTGATACCTTATATTTTAATGTTTTACTCACTCATTTTTTGTAGCTTTATTACCTGTTATCTGCCAAAATACACCGAAATTAATTGTCATAATATCCAAACCTTTTTACCTACTATAGTGTAGATATATGCATAGAAAATATTTCAGGTTTGATATTAGTAGGTCTGGCTGTCGATGGCTCCTACTCTATAATAAAACGCTAGATCTAAATCAGGTATCTTGACTTTCTCTCTAGCATCACTTGATTATCTTTATTTTCATCTCAGGATTAGATCAAACATTTGCTTCTTGCCTCTCCTTCAGGTAAAATGGTGCTGTGACTTATGGTGAAAATCCTGTGCTACGGGGTATAAGCACAATTCCAATAAATTTAAACCACCCACTAGGCGCTAGAAACGGACGACGAGACACATATTATAGAATTAATAGACTTTCTCTGCTTACAATAACTAGGACCGAAATCACAGGATGATTTAAAGGTTAAGGTATGCCTTAAAAGTGTTATTTTGTACTGAAAATTACGCTTTTAAGGCGTACCTTAACCTTTAAATCATCTAAGTATTGTCTATGAATTCAGGCCATAATGTCTCAGAAGAGTAACGGTCAGTGTGAGCTATCGTTTCATTAAGTGAGGAATGCATTTACTTTAATTTACTTCACTTTTAGGAGAAAACATTTTACCTGTATTCATCTGTTCAACGTTACCTATGTTTACTTTATTCTATAATTTCTATCGCTACCATTATTCAAAATGAAAATTTTTATAAATGAATGCGAAGTTAGCACTTTTACGTCAGTGAGGGGAAGGTTAGTCTTTGTATCCAAAGAAAATACGAATTCTGTTGTCACTAATATACGAATACAAGCTTGATAATGTAAGGAACTGTAAAAAATAATATAATCGTAATGAAAAAAATTACATATTAAAAAATAAAATAAGAGTTGATCCACCGATCGACTGTAGAACGGTGGAGACTCGTCTCTAACAGTATTATCTGGAGCCGCGTGTGAAGGGACTTGACCCCTCATAAATCAAAACAGCATCTCTGGTCCAGGGAGATGTATTACTCCTCTGCTGATAACGGTTTGGGGGTGAACAAATATTTACTAAATACTTTAGGGGATGTGAAAATAATAAGAAGTGATGATTTATAAAGAAAACTTTTGATTAACACATCTATATAGATAAAAATGTAGATGTTCGTTTGTACAAAATCGGTAATCTCTGAAAGTTCTTCAACGATTGCTTTGAAATTTTGGCACAACGTTGCATTATATTACGAGGATGTTTTTATATACCTAATTTGTTTCCATATAACTACTATTCATTTATATAAATAAAAATGTTAATTTACGATTTCCCAAATTCATAAATTTCCCAAAGTTACCCGTTCCCCTCCCCCTATTTTTTTATATATTTACAATGCATAATGCAATATAATATTTACAATGCAAATCTGTACCATTCCACCGATCAGACTCAAAATTTGGAAACTTTTTCTTTAGGACCCGGCGGGTAACATAGGAACATTTCCCCCTCCACATTTACCCCTCCCCCCCGATATATTTACAATGCATATCTGTACCGTTCGACCCATCGGACTCAAAATTTGGAAACTTATTCTTTATGACACGGCAGGTAACTCAGGTGACAATTCCTTCCTTCCTTTTTACCTCTTCCCCTCCCCCTGATATATTTCTAATGCAAATCCCCACACCTGATATATTTTTTGTATAAATCTACAACGTTTGCCGATCTGATCCAAATTTTACATTCTTATTCTTTAGGTCAAGGCGGAATATATAGATCACAATTCCTTCCTGGACATCCCTTCTATCCCAGCCAAGATTAAATGGATTTTTAATCTTGGCTGGGATTTTATTATTATTAGATGTTTCGCGAATCAAATAAACCTTTGTGTTCCCCCACAAAATTATTTTCAACTAAACCCGAGCAACGCCGGGTACGAACAGGTATCAATGTATAAAAATGTAAATATTCGTTTGTTCAACATCTTAAATCTCCGAAAGTTCTTCAGGGATTGACTTTGACACAATGCTGCATTCGAATAAGTGCATGTTTTTATATAACTACTACGTTTTTATATACCTACTATTATACAGATGTCACATCTGTGACAGGTAAAAACATGCTTTTTTTGAAATGCAGCAAAATTGAATACCCACAAGCATTGTAAAATTAAACATATAGGAAACATGTCCTTTCTCTTTTCTTTCTTTTCCATTTAACAAGAGCCACAGCAACGCGTGGCCGGGTACAGCTAGATTGTAATAAAATACTTCAATTTTTTAAAATATTTATCAAGATATTTATTTCATAACTATCTTCCTGTATCCATAAACCTTTAAAAAAAATTAAACCCATTGGCAAATTCATAAAAGCTATATTTTCAAAATCCAAAACAAGCAAGATACGAGTATAATAAGAGAACATGATTTCATGTAACAAATGTAGTTTTTGAAACAATAAATTGTGTTTAAATTATGTTGCGTTGTCCTCCCCTGAGCACGAAAATTACTCTTTCAGTAGAGAAATACATATTCTAACCTGAAATCTTTTTCTAATAATCTTAAGATTTATTATAATTGTATAACCATTTGCATAATTAAAAAAACTATATTTGAAATAACAATGTTCTTAAATTATATACTTTTTAAAAATATTTTGCTTTAGTAAATATAAGTACCTACTTTAGAAAATTCATGCATTTTGACAATGGTTTGTTAGTAGTAAAAAGGAATTAACAATAATAGCAAGAAATATATCCATAATATAATGCGAGCGGCTTGATATTCCGGTAATTTCCAACCCCGAAGGAAGAAGGGTAAACTTGAAAAGTTTGATCGAGGGGGCAACATGCGTAGAGGATAGTTGGTGTTTTCCTCGCAAGATTTACGACCTCCCACCCCAGTATCAGAAATTAGTGTGTGACGTCACCGGCCCCTTCACAACTAACTCAACTTCCGGGAGCCGTTTGTAAACACCTTGTTACAGTTATAAGGGGAATATCCTTAAATGAAACCTGAAGAGGCAACACTTCCGTTGTGGATTACTGATATATATGGCTCGGGGTCGTGCGATATAATGAAATATGCATTCTGTATCGAAATATTTCAAAACTGAAGTTATTTACTTTTTAATTAAGAAACCTTATAATAGACATTTGAGTGACTAGACAACATAAATTATTGTTATTACTGTACAAATTATCGTGATTGGGATTGTTATGAATATGTTCAAGCGTATTATAGCGAGCTGGGTACCTATTAAATGCTGATAACAACGATGTCACGCAACGGCGCTTAGTCACCCGGAACCGCAAATTGTTATGCACACAATCCAGGGTTACTCATCCATGACCGCGTTATCTCTCTATAAAATTCTACAACATTCCGTTAACTAGTAAAAACTATGTAGAATCGTCTAGAACGTTCCACAGGCTTTTCCTCTAGAATAAGCCATGCGACGTAGGCTAAAGCAATTCAGTTATGACGACAACAGTGTAACATATGTAACGTTAAACAGTGCAATCAGTGATTTTTGATATTAGTAAGTAACCAGCGCAAGTGAATTAAAGAATACCAGGGCGAATAGTTTCTACAAGTGAACATCGAACGTAGTTTATCTGAAATGATATAAGCAATAGAGACAGCGTTAATTAGTACGAATTGAGGAACCGTTCAATAATAAGTATGTGAAATATTCGGGAGACATTTAGCGATTATAAAATTACGAACGGTATTACAATTTAACTCGTATTTTTTCAGTATTTTTATTTGCCTCCCAAAAACACGTCCCGTGACAATATAGATAATATGAAATTCTCCGAGAACTCATCGACATATATCTAAAACAACTACATTACGTTCCAATTTTGCCACTCCACCTGGTAGCCAAACATATACTCAGTATATCTTGCTATTTACAAATATATTAATATATTTTTTTATTAGTACATTTTCTGTATAATACTATACTATATAAAATGAAATATCACGCCGTTTTATACGCAATGTGGATTTAAAATCAATATATATGCCACGTAAATAAACTTTTTATGTAAAAAGTACAGCAACTTGGACTGAGTATAGTTTTTGAACAACACTTTCATCCCACATAATCCGGAAATTTGCTTGTAAAAGAATATCAAACATAATAATTTGGTTGTCTGTCAGTCCGTCCGTCTGTCTGTCTGATTCAGACTGTAATTCACGCCAAAAGAAAACAAATTAAACTGCCGGAGATAAGGCTTGAACCCCGGGCGGGCAAACCCGAACCGGCCACTCAACACATGTAGTTACGGCCGCCTCTCCGTGGATCGCCAAAGAGGTACTATAAATATATTCTAGGGCTTAAAAAAGACGCGCACCAATTTTTTGTCATTTTTGACGGGTTCCAGCTAGTACTTTTTATTTCTAAAAGCAAACTGGTAGCATATTTCTGCTATATTATTATTATTATTAATATTAAAAATAAAGTAGATATAAATCAAATTAAATAATCAATATTTGTTTTGTTTTTTAAAACATATAAATTAAATTTAAGTTTTGATGGACTTAGGATCGAAAATATGTAAAGGAAATACAATCTCTGTTCTGTGTTTAATAGTGATAATGTTAAACGGCGTTTCAATTTTGTGACAAAGAAAATTGATTTAAAAAAATTATAAAGGTATACAACGTCACCAGAAAGTAGTCGACAGTAGCATGTGTTTATAATTCTTAAAGTATTGACGGTACTCCTGCGAGATGTATTCGGAACGAACTTGCTAATTATTACATTGAATTAAATTATTCAAGTTTCCCGCAAGACGGGAAAGTCCCGGGGGCCCACACCCCTCAGCCCTCACCCCTGACCACTGACCGTCATTAGGGAGCCCAGACAAAGATGCTCTTACTTTACCTCAATGATTAAAAATACCCAAATTATACTCAGAAAGCCTTTGAACCCCACTGTTTTAACATGGTATTTGCACGTTCATAATTATTTTTGACGCTCCGAATCACTCTGATATGTCCTCATCAGAAGGAGGACGCACATATACGGCAAGTGTAAGCGCGCGCAGCTAGCACGCATACGTGGCTCCACAAAATCTTCTTGATTCTACCCCATTCGGCAGTGTGCCTTTGAGCTATTTAAAGTAGTGGTAATCGTGTAGCACACCTGAATAAATTTGTATATAGCTTTTCATAACTATCTTTCCTCGTACTTTGCTGCTTGCAATCTTTAAAGTAGCACACGGTACGTATACTGCGACATACCTATCTTTCACACATTGAACTCGGAAGGGAGCCCGAATTTTAGTGACGGGCCTCCTTTGCTCTTTCTGCTGCGTATCTGCATATCAAATTTTCACTATTTCCTATTCTATTTAATGATTTCTAACTGACTATATGATCGGATGCTAGGTAGTCGTGCAACAAATAAAGAAACAGTAAATGTACAATTGCGAATTTAACAAAATAAACACTACAGGGGTATTTTTTTTATTATTAAATTGTCTTATTTATTGTAAAGTAAATTCAATTATATTTATAAGTACATTATAAATCACAATTTAAAATTGAGTTTAAAACATTTTAAAGCATAGCTTATGCCTGTTTATTAATGAGAACATCACATAAAAACCCATTATTCCCAGTAAAACCACATTATTTCTCAACAAACAATAACTTGGTTTGAAAATGTTTATTTTAGTTAAACTAAATAAATACATTATTAGCTCTCGGTTCATCAGAAGGAGAAATTTCCCAGAAAAATTATTAAGACGCAGTTTGATAGTGGTATAATGATATATTTCTCGAGGACAGAACACGCAGAGAGAATATTCTTTAGTAAAATATTCCTAATTATCCTCGCCTAGGTGTTCTGAACTAAGCAACTTAACAGACCCGAGTAGCTGCAAACTTTGAACATTTTCCCCTTTATAATATGGCCGTCTTAGCCTTAATGAATACACCCTTGGGAACCATTCCTTAACCTACTTTGTTTTCGAGGACTCTGGCTTAATCCTGATCTATAACCTCATTGAATATTCTATGACTTAATGAAGCAATAGAGTATATTGATAAGTTATCTAGTTGTCAGAATATAAACAATATTTGACCAAAAATATCAAACTTTTTAATATCAGCGGTTTTGTCAGCCCATTATACATTTTAGTAGACAATGAGACTATTTATTTATGTATTGTATATCATTTGTTACAGTGAGTGATAAAATGGAAATGTCTAGATTCTTTATAAATTATTTTGACAATTATTTGACAGTCATTTTTTATAATATTTTTGAATTAACTATAAAATTGGCATTTAACTGATATAAACCGCAGGCTGTAGGAAAATAATAATTTTCCGTGAAAATTTGCATAGATTGTGTAAAATGAAAGAATATAAAGATGAATCTTAGTTAAAATAAAATATGAGAAATGACCTATGATCGATATTTTACATACTTAAATACGTTAAATTATGTTTACATAAAAAAATTACCTAACTTTATTTTCATATTCATCGTCGTTAGTTCTAGATCTTATCAATTTGCCTTTTGGTAGTTAGTTTTTTTACACACAGATAGTGATTAAAAAATATTCGAATGTTTATTATTGATATATGTAACTATACTGACACTATGTATGTAGTATATACATAGGTATATCACTTAAAAAAGCAAATGTGTTTAAGTTTGAGTATTGGAGTTTACTGACAAATTTCTACAATATTTTACAGGATAGAGGAACAAATATAGCAATTTTATATTCAAATAACATAGAAATATGATACGTGTCGTTAATAATATTAATTTCTTTGAAATAATGATTTATCCTCTTAATTTTTCGAAGACCATATCCACTTTGGTTTAATTATCAAATAACGACATGTTATAATGTTAAATTTATCAATTAATTGCAATATAATGCACCCCGGGTAGAATAGCTATCCCCAGTCGGTACATAAGCTTCAGTATCCGGAGATACATTATAGCAGGAGCTTTTGTGCTTTTCGACAGTAATTATTAATTAACCTCGGAGCTTCCAGGGCTTTTACCGGCAGCTTAGGGCGTCTTCCGCGCCGTACTTACGGAGGGCGGGCTAATGTACCGAGTCACGGGGCGCGTCTAACGGATCGCAGGCGAGCTGTTCGTCGATATCTCTAGTCAAATCTTACATATATTAGGGTTTATTCCAAAGGCACAATCATGTTCGATACAAAGTAACAAAGAAGCAAGGTCACAATGCACAAAACATGGAGCATTTAGAATATATTTCAACACTAGGTAACAATAGAAAGATTTTTCATTATAAGACATATGGTAACAAGAGAAATTAGGTAGATTCCTACCTAAAAATAAGCTTTTTGAATATTTTTTATGTTATGTTATTTTGTTGTTGAAGATGCGCATGCGGACCGTGCGCATTGTAGCGGAAATGCGAGACTACGAAATGCGCGCGCGTAACTAACTATCAAAAATGTATTCACGTAAAATTAATGTTCCAGTAATATAAATAATGTTTTGTCGACCATCTTGAATCGAACATCAATCATAAAGATGCTCAATTCAAAAGCTGACTAATGATTTGGAAAATTAGAACTGTTTGTTGGATTATGATTTAAGGTACATTATTGTCGATTTTTTTGCAAAAATAACGTAATTGTCAGATTTTTTTCCAAAAACAAACACATTCATTCATTCGACATTCAATGCGGCTGTCAAATTTGTATAGTTTCTAGGCAAATACGAACCGACAATCGATAAAACATGAAAATGGGTAGGTAATTGATTTTCTTTTGAAAATGCACACGTTTTTTGATTTGACGCATCACATGTGTTTGAATTGTCGTGAGACGTCGATTCGATGGCATTTAGCTGTTATTTTAGCTATCTCAAACCAATAATTACATTTATACCACCTCAAAAACAAATATTAATTATTTAACTACAATAAAATGTTATCAATTATCGTATTATTATATTGATTTACAATTTTAATCAATATGTAAATATTAAGTAACATAATCATACCAAAGACGTATAACTTTTACCACGCGTACATGAGTACACGCTCCTCCATTTTTTTATGCAAGATAAAAATAGAAACAAATTAAAATTAGTTCTGAGGAAACTAGCCGTTAGAATGTTTCGTTATTAGATACGAGGTCACAAGAGAAGCTCTATAAAATTAAGCACGGGGTATTGAGCTTTTAAAATATTTTTCGACACTGGATAACAGGGTAACAGGTAGAAACAGGGTGCCTTAACAAGTGGCAGTAAAAAAATTAATCACCTCTTTATTAAAAATCACCCATTTTCTACCCAAATTGTAGTCTCCCAGGGTGATATAACCCTTTGAGTGGGGATACATACTTTCGCATCGATAAATTCAAGAATAAATTATTAACACACATATTACTGATTAATAAAGGTTGCTTTGTGGTGAAACACGGTTATTTGAATTAATGATAAACTAAATTAATCTGTCATTTTATTGGAAAGTTTCAAAAAAAAATGGCCGCGAAAAGAAGATATCATAATTATTTAGAAATTAAATAAATCCCTTAATTGTGATATTCACGAATACCAAGTCATCAATATTATTATTTAAAAAGCATTACGTGCTTCAGACACATGTACCATGCGCCATAGAGAAGCTGGTGTAGCAGTACACAGATCCCACCGCAGTGAGACAAAGGAAGGCTAGATAGATAGGACATCCAGACAATACATTCCAGACCTGAGTAGGATAAGGGATTAAGATAGCAAAGAGGTTGCTTGGTAAATAATCAATCTAAAATTGTACAATAAAAACATTAATGAACTGATGAAAAATGTTTCACATTGTAAAAAAATATTACAGAATCAAATGTTGCATTACCTTAAAAAAAATACAGAGGGTGGAAAATATATGTACACTTTAATAGCTGTTAATCGGCCCGATTCTGAAAATAACAATGTCTGGATGTTTAAGATCTTTATCCCAACACTTAATAGACGATAATAAAAATTAAAAATGTCCAGAGCGGATTTTGTAATTCTACGGCTCAAATACACCGTATTAAAAGATGATATAAGAAAGATTGTTTCTTAGAAACGTATTAATTTCTTCATCCACAGCGTCCAGATGAAATATCATGACTAAACTTGTCATGACCGCGTTCGGCGTTACCGCGTATTCAAATCTTCGCATTCTGACATTTGACAGATATGTCTGGATCTTTAAGATCTTTATCCCAACACTTAATAGACGATAATAAAAATTAAAAATAAACGAGACATAGCTTTACGTCGGTATTTGTTTCTATAAGTTTATACATGAGATAGATATAGAGGGAGGAAGAAAGATGTAAATTGTTATCTGTCAAATGTCAAGATGGGAAGATTTGAATACGCGGTAACGCGGTCATGACAAGTTTAGCCATGATATTTCATCTGGACGCTGTGAATGAAGAAATTAATACGTTTGTGAGAAACAATCTTTCTTATATTATCTTTTAATACAGTGTATTTGAGCCGTAGAATTACAAAATCCGCTCTGGACATTTTTAATTTTTATTATCGTATATTAAGTGTTGGGATAAAGATCTTAAAGATCCAGATATTGTTATTTTCAGAATACGCATGACTGTCTCTGAACTATTTATTCTAAGGGCAACGATTTGTAGAATCATCCTACTAGGATAACGCTACTTTAGATGTCGTTACTTGCATCTAATAAATAAATAAATTCAAAAAGAGGAGCATGGTAATCGTTCGAGTTATAAAAACACAATTTTAAAGTTGTGGTTTTATTTTAAGAATGCTATTGAATATTCGTGATAAGTTTGAAAGCACCTTTCATTCCTTATAACTTGAGTTTCTTGCACATTCTCTTGATTTTACACCGCTATACTTTTATTTGTAGGGGATCCTAAAGGATGTTGCATATCGTAGAAAATCAAACAACAAAATTAAATTAAAAATTTAAACACCATACACATCATTTCACAGACAATTAGGCTAAAGTTGTTCAATCATTACAGAAGTGTTTAGAAGCTCATGGTAACCAATTTGTATATGTATATTACATAATACAACTTTATTGTATATGTTTGCTCTGAGAACATACATATAAAAATATTGTTAATAATAAATACTGGTCTATGAGAGTAGTGAAATAATTCGGAAGAATATCATGTATACATTAATAAAAATGTTGCTTAATACTCCACATTAAAAATATAGAAGTATCATTAGAAGCTACGAAATCTATGTATACTGTTTCAAAAAAGAGACTACAGATGTCCCCAGCATAGCCTCTTGATATATACGGATGATTCCTATTTGGAATATATATATATATATATATATATATATAACTTTCAAAAATTCGATGTGTGGATGTTCTTACGGTAGAATTGGAGAATGTTGCATTGTGTAGAGTGATCACTTACGCCAGCCCACACAGGTTGTAAGATTTGGGCCATCGTACAAAAAAGCAGACTTCCATGCACGTTTTTCATATATAAATAGCTTCGTATCTGTAAGACTTATATAATTTATCTTAATTAATATAACAACTTTAATATAATAAATTTAATATATTTTTTCTTTTGTTAAAGAACGTATATTATTTTCGGCTCTCTCTGTAATATTGAGGCATTATGGCTTGTCCCTTGATTTACATGTTTTCACAAAATATTTGTCCGTAACGCCTGACATGTGGAAGGATAGCATTCTGTCCGCGCATCGCCTACGAATTCCAGGAGTTGCTAAATGATGGCGCGGAGGTGGAGGAAGTTGACGACGTAATTAACATTCTAACATCACGATTGATATAGCGCACATAATTTGTGGAATTCAGGCACGATACAGTCCGATTCCATGTGGAGTAGATTGCTTCAAAAATGTATGAAGTTTATTAATTATTTTTTTCGCTGGGGCACCCTTTCATACGTATTTGTATGTCTTAAAACTTAGAGTGTTTTTTCAGATTTTTAAATGACTTTTAGGGGGTCGCTACCAGCTGTGAAAATGTAGGGCTTAACTAAAAAATATAAATTGGTATTTAAACTGTAATAAAGTATTTTATGCAAATTTTTCGAAAATTAAGTTATACTTTAGATGCGGATAAATGAAATAATTACATGAAATATTCAAAAAATAAATATAATTTAAAAGAATAATAAAAATTTAAGATGACGTGAACGTGAACTTCTTTGAGTCAGAAAATTTTCGTCAATAATTTTAATCGCCATGAATAAATATTGATTCTGCTCTTCATCATTGGAGTGAAGACGATTTTACACCACCGATGATTCTTCCATGAGTACTGCTCCTTTCTCTACTTTATCATTTATACTACAGCTTTATAGTAGCCATCATCATCTTTCCATGTCCTAAAATCTTTCTTCAAAAAATCACACGAAACGGCGATTATGTTGAAAAAAATTGTTTCTTAGCGACCCGTAAAATGAATTTAAATGAAAAATAAAAAACAGGTATTTTTTTGGCTATTGAAAGCATATAAAAGGTACGCCAATAAAAAAGAAAATCTTTAACTTTTATAGGTCAAACAAAATACTTTTAAAAATACGATGTCTGAATAAATAAATCACGCTTTATTATAAGAGTTTTTGACGGGTTTTACGAAAAAATTGAATTTAAAAAAACAACGTCTATTGTAAAAACACGCATTGTTTTCAAGTACTCAAATGTGCTCATTCGTCGACACATTTATATTACTTGCAGTATAAATATGGGGACATTCTTTCCGATCACCTCTTCTAAAGAAAGGGTTGAGTTAATTTCTGTACAATTTAATACACTTTGATATATACGGTGTTTTCAATGACGCCATGAATTTGGTGCCTAAAATAATATTACAGAATATTGTATTCTTTTGTACGATATTTGACCCTTATTGTGGCAATAAAAATACATTTTAATCATTAAGACTGTTTAAATTAATATTGCATGTAAGTAATAAATTAAAATCAAAAATACATTATGAATACTCTCTACCTAACACCAAACTAGAAAATGTTGCCTGTATTCGTGACTTAGGTGTATTATTCCACTCAAAACTTTTTTTTTTGTTAACTATATATAAATGCGATAACTTGTAAGTCTCTAAAATTGCTGGGATTTGTTTTAAGGACATCACGCCCATTTCAATCAATTGAAAGCATTAAAATATTATACACATCTCTTGTCCGGAGCCAATTAGAATATTTCACATCAGTTTGATCTCCATATTATAATGGACATATAGATAGTATTGAGCGTGTCCAACGCAAATTTCTCAAATACATTAACTATAAGATAAGCATACCAATACAGAACAAAGAATACAATAACCTATTTAAGAGACTGAAATTACTCAGCTTATATTGTAACGATATTGGCCTATTCAAATAGACATTGCTGAAAAATTATACGAAAATATCTATCTGCCGGATAAGTAGGTGCGGGAGAGCGTTATTATTTCTGCACGCGGGCGTGTAAAGCGGGCTTTATGTTATAGGATTCTAATGAAGCGAGCCTATCAGGAACGTGGATCCGCGGAACGAATTCGGCGAATCAGAGGCTTTCTGAGTTAGACTTTACCTTTACACGTCGGTTGGAGTCAAAAATGGCGAGAAATATAGACTATATAAGCCATACAAATTCGAGGATCTGCCCTTCTTGCTTCTTTCTTCAGCATCAACGTTGGCCGGAGGCTCTTGTGGAGAGAGGACCGAAATACCGTCAGTGAGTCACAGAGGCAGCAACACTCGACGATACAGCTAAGCATTTTCAATATTATTTATTTCTATTGCCTTTTTCGTGTATTCAATTTAGAACTTTCTGGATCGTAACAATTATAGATACATGTTGTGGATTGTTTTGTTACGTATTTTGGGCCTAGGGATAATTATTACTATACGCGCTTCAGATTCAATATACAAGAAATCGTAATATGGCGACTGTGATAGTTATTCAAATTATTGCATAACGCTTATGAAATATATAATTCTGTCGCTGTTCATATGAAAAATCACTTAAATTTGATATTCATATATTACCAAAGATATAAAGGCTTTAAAATGGAATACTTTACTGACGAAGGGTGTTTCGTGTTTGTTTGTGGGTTTTAAAATTCAGTATAATTATGTATATTCAATGTCGCGAGTTTCGGAATGTGCGAGAGGTTCTTCAGGGCGGATGTATTCTTATGCTAACGAATGCTTTGTTATCTATGCTGGCGATTGAATACACGGATTTCTATATGATTTGTGTTATCTTGGGGATAATTCGGAGTATTATGTGGTTTTGATATCACGATTGTAAGCGTGATATAGATTCAAATCGTACGAGGAATTCCCTACAAATAATATATTTTAAAAATGCATCTGGATTTTATATTTATTTATTAAAACATGAATGTGTGGTTTATTTGAACTCGTTTCATGTTTGTATTGCGTATCATTATGCAATCGTTTTAAACACGATTTGTTCCTATCAAGTTCTTATAAAGACGTGTTTCGAATTGTATATATTCCTTAATTGCGATGGTTATTCATATGACATTGTTTTATTCATTCAATATTAGATATTTGAAATGTTTTTTTTTACAACATATTCCATTATTGTGGGTCGTTTGCGGTTAGATCAGATCAACCTTCGGTCTTCCGTAGCCGTGATGGTTTTTCATGTGACATTGTTTTATTCATTCAATATAAGATATTTGAAATGTTTTCTAGAACATTATTCACTATTGTGGGCAGTTCGCGGTGTGTTCAGGGGTGGTTAACCTTCGGCCATCCGTAACCGCGATAGTTATTCATATGACATTGTTTTTATTCATTCAATATTAGATATTTGAAATGTTTTCTAGAACATTATTCACTATTGTGGGCAGTTCGCGGTGCGTTCAGGGGTGGTTAACCTTCGGTCTTCCGTAGCCGTGATAGTTTCATATGACATTGTTTTATTCATTCAATATTAGATATTTGAAATGTTTTCTAGAACATTATTCACTATTATGGGCAGTTCGCGGTGTGTTCAGGGGTAGTTAACCTTCGGTCTTCCGTAGCCGTGATAGTTTTCATATTACATTGTTTTATTCATTCAATATTAGATATTTGAAATGTTTTCTACAACATTTTCCATTATTGTGGGCAGTTTGCGGTTTGTTCAGGGGTAGTTAACCTTCGGTCTTCCGTGATCACGTTATTTACTTATATGACAGATTGTTTTGCTTTGTTAGTTTAATATAAGTAATGTCATATTTTTATGAGTTACCGTAATTATTTATCTATATGATTTTATTATTGAGAGTGATGCAACGAATACTACTTTCATGAATACGAATATCGGGCCTACTATTCGGTGAATACGAATGCGAATATTTCCACCAAGGTGGGGGAGAACGCAAGCATACTTGTAATTGTATTGTTTATGTCTGCTTGTGATATCACTATACGGCGTAGATGAACTAGTTTGAAAGGGCTTATGTTCTGTATGTGCTTGGCGTAGAGGGAATAGTTTTCTTGTTTCTAGGATCTAATACAGTTTTACAGGTGCTGATATTGAAATATATATATGTATATATATATATATATATATACAAGGAAAACACCTTTTGGGAATCATTAACTGGATGACAGATATTGAAGCACACATACACACAAGGAGGACGTTATGTTAAATACATGACTGGAAGGTTGTTATTGGAAAACACAGGCGCTACTAGAGGATATGGACAGTTTACAGAGAACTTCAACTTCTGTTGGGACCTTTTACTATTACTATTCTTTCGCCTTTTTTCTTAACCGTGGATGAACTAGATTGAGGGGGTTTATGTTCTGCATGTGCTCGGCGTAGAGGGAATAGTTTTCTTGTTTCTAGGATCTAATACAGTTTTACAGGCGCTGATATTAAAATATATATACAAGGGAAATAAGGGCTACACAGGCGCTGGTAATTTCCCAATTTTGGAGAGGACCCGTTATATGACTTCGGATCTGGATGCCATCCCGGAAGCAGACCAACTACAGAACTAAGATAAGAACCTTTAATATTATTTATTCCTGATGTTTTCTTATGTGTAACAAATGGAATGTTCGTGCTATATAATTTGTCATTGTCACATGGTCACTATTCATTTCATTACGTGGGTTCAGAGCCGACGGTAACGGACGCGGAAACAAATTAGTACTGATGTCGGGACGTAACGTCGGGATTATATCTTAATTATCTTTAGGATAGAAGCGAGGTCATTGTACGTGCATTCTGCATTTCAAACATCTTACTAACATATATAAATACATATTATTGTGTTTTACAAATTGAATAGGTTCGCGGAAAATAGGCATTTCGCCCGGTTGTGCAATATTAACTTCCAACGTAGCATAATGAGATCTTATTACCGGCGCTAGACTCTTAAGGTTAGGCACGCGGGGATTATAAATGGGATAATGAACGAGAACCGAATGGGGAAGTTCGTCTCTTCATGGTCGGGAGGCGAGGAGTCGTACGTCTTTCACGCCCCGTGATCTTGGGAGGCAGAATTTCGATTGTGGAAAAAGATGAAGTTGGATCTACTCGCGTGGCAAGACAGGGTCGAATGTCGGAGCGCGCGTTCTCGGCTATGGAGTCTGATTAGATTGGAGAGACACCTTAGGTCAGGGACTAGGTAGGGCCATCTTAACTGTATCTACCCGGTTGTGACTGGGTTTTAAAGCCAAGAATTACAGGATGGTCTGAAGGTCTTGATGCGGTTACCCCTCTAACATCTAAGGGGAAGAACCTCTCACGTCTTTTCAGTCCCCTTGGTGCGACGAGCTCGGGCTCTGGTTATGAATGTATGTGAATGTAATAACTCCGTACTCAAGGACGAGATAGGACGTTCCTCATGAACGAGAAATTATAAGATGCAGGTAGCAGTCGACAATCAATACTTATGCTCGGGACCGCTTTAATGAACGAGATCTGTCAGCAGTTTAACAATCAACTTTATGATCGGGACCGCATTCAGGAGCACGATGGCATTACTAACATCATCATTCTCTTCATTCACCACCTTTTCTAACTTGCTGTATACAGAGACCTTCGGGGTTCTCCTTCCCGGCCAGCGAGAAACATATCAGGAATTACACAATCAACTGTAATAATCATGCTGTTTTACCATCATTTAATATCTCTAGTCAATAAGACTACACCGTGGGATCAATCACATCAACTATATTTGGCGATGCTAACATGGCTCTGACTGACGCGCTCAAGGGAGAGTCTTTTCCAGTCACCCAGTTAGTTCATTCAGCCCTTTAATCAGCAGTAAACATCATAATAATCCGGCTCATGTAGCCGCAACGTGGGATCCTCATCATAATACACCAGTCAATTTGACTGCCCCGCGGGATAATATACAAACCTTAATATCAGACGCGGGATTTCTTCCTGATATGTTTGTCGCCGGGAAGCGAGGACTTCGAGGGATTCCAGCAGGAGCAATAGAGTCTCGGCTTGATCTTGGTCTGCAGCTTAGTGTGGGAGGTTATGTCTAAACAGGAGTTAACCACCGGATGCGGCGATGCTCTGGGGCCGCATCCCCCTCCCCCCTACAGGGGGGGGGGGGCATCTAGAATCCACGTTTGAACAGAAGTGGTTAGACACTTCTTAAATTTCACTTACAAATCTGTATCTTCCATTCCCTTAGAATCTCGGGCTGCGATAATGTCAGACAAAGCTTGCCCTGAGCCTCTGTTGCGCCTAGTTGTTGTGAATAAATATATGTTTACTCTTTCCACTATGTACTATGAACAGATTGAGCAGATCGGACAACGTGGGATGCGCTGTTGGTAGGTTTCTTACTTGTGTTTTGAATATAACGTATGCTATTATATCTTGTAAATCTGTCATAAATGGGTGCCGCATGTGGTTGTGCTGACACTGTTCTAAGCTACTATTATGAGAAGTTGCTAATCAATGCGGGCGGAATCTTTAGCGTATGCCGTTAACTTGGCAACGATTGTATTGTTTTATATTACAGTATTTTAACCCCGGTGGTATTATAGTTATGGCGGTGCTATGTAAGGAGGTTTTGCTACTAGCGTTTATTCCTCAGCTACGCCGCATATAGTTGGCTTTTAGGCCGACTCAGGACGTGGACGATATCGGCTATCTCTCGTATAGGCGAAACTGTAGAATTCTGGAACGGTTTCTAGAAGGGCCAAAATAATTTCGGAAATATGTTAAAACATGTATATATATATATGAATGTCTCTGGCATTTCGTCTATAAGTGTTCGAAGATTATACGTGGAATTCGAGTCGTTAACGGTTAGGCGTTCTACCATCTTAAGTAAATAAATACCTTATGGTAATTATGAGTACGGATTAGTTTCGTGCGTGTGTTACTTCCATAGTTAGGTAAGAATTCGTTCTATATTAGTCTAGTCGCGTTAATAGGAATACGTATTTCACCACGTATCAAAAGAATTTTGGATAGCTACGGACACAACGGAGGAGGAATTTTCCTAACCACTAGATAGATCACGACTGGCCAAATTTTGAAAATATAAATTCTTAACAAAAAAATAAATAAAATATTAGCTTTCATGTAAATATACTTCCGAAGTTCTAAGTTCGACTTAAGTTTTCATCTAGTAGCTTAAAGCATAAAGTGTGTGCTTAAAAGTCACAAAAGTCGTAATAAAGCTCAATTCGGTAGCTTAAAGTCTCAAGCTTTGGGCTTTTCGTAAAACTTATGTTATTAAACTTTATAGTTAGGTATTTAGCTTAGGTGTACAGGTAGGTACGTTACAAGCGGTGTTCCAGATATATATCGTCGGGAGGCGTTGCGATAGTATCATCATCATCATCGTCATCACTAGCGGTGGTTCAGCTTTATATCGTCAGGAGACGTTTCGATAGTATCATCAACATCATCATCATAGCAGTGTCCCAGTTATATATCGTCAGGAGGTGTTTCAATAGTATCATCATCATCATCATCATTAGCAGTGTCCCAGTTATATATAGTCAGGGGGCGTTTCGATAGCATCATCATCATCATCATCATCATCATTAGCGGTGTTTCAGCTATATATCGTCAGGAGTCGTTACGATAGTATCATCATCATCATTAGCGGTGTTTCGGCTATATACGATAGTATCATCATCATCATCATCATCATCACTAGCGGTGGTTCAGCTATATATCGTCAGGAGGCGTTTCGATAGTATCATCAACATCATCATCATTAGCAGTGTCCCAGTTATATATCGTCAGGAGACGTTTCAATAGTATCATCATCATCATCATCATTATTAGCGGTGTCCCAGTCATATATAGTCAGGAGGCGTTCCGATAGTATCATCATCATCATTAGCGGTGTCTCAGATATATATCGTCAGGAAACGTTACGATAGTATCATCATCATCATCATCATCACTAGCGGCGGTTCAGCTAAATATCATCAGGTGACGTTTCGATAGTGACAACATCATCTTCATCAGTGAAGGCAGGGTTCCAGTTACACATCAGTCGGAGATAATTAGGCAGATCCCATCATCATCGATGGCAGGATTCTAGCTGTACACCATTTGGAGAAAATACACCGACATCCCTGGCCAGGGGCTAGGCATATCCCTACTGTCCAGATCCACCTTTCCATCTACTAATACGAGGGGTCATGGCCTCGTGAAACCACATGGCAACCAACCATTACAAGTATTTATTTATGTATTGTATATGTAAGTATATGTATGTATATTATATTTCATTAGTATGTATCTATTCGTACGTAGTGTATGAGGGGGCTCTTCACGGGTGGCACAACACCCGTGCGGATGTCTTCCCTCGTCTGGAATGGATTGAACGTATTGATGCATATCAGATTATAATAAGTACTACCTGGGAGGGTGGTTGCAGTCACTGTAGTGTCGCGAATGGCCAATGGGCTGCAGTTGCTCACAGGCGAGAGTTGGGGAGCCTAGGAAACTCCACCTCCCCACTCGCATATTTTTGACTTGACAGGTGGCCCGGGACCATCTTTACAGTAGCTTCAGTATATATACCGTAGTTTAACTTAGTTTAACCTGGAGGAGTTGGAATTCGGGGGGCAAACTGGCTCTGAGCCCGGACGCCAGACACTGACGCGAGGGATGGTGCGGTACTTTGCACAGAAGAGGCCCAACATGAAAAGGCGCATCCAGGCTCAGGTCAACGTATCCGGAACTCGTGTCGGGAGAAGGAAGATGGGATCAGTCACCGATGAGCCTTTGGGTATGGAGGGGCCGAATTTAAAGCAAACACATTTTTCGCGTACACATACATTTATGCATACCTCCCACACCCCCTTTATCCATTAGAACCCACCGTACCACTAGAATGAGACATAGGGCCAGATACAGGTGACGGAACTTAGGCCGGCTAGTAAATAAACGTAACAATGTAATTGATGTAAAGATAATGCAGAGTAAATATAAAAGATCGTAAGGAATAAGCACAGCGAGATAACGGCGGAAGATAAAATTATTAATCAGCGAGGGCGTCGAAGACGGAATCATCCATAGGAGCGGCTACGAAGGACTCGAGGGCTTTCAGGGGATCTATGTACTCTATATGTGCATGCGCATGTGATAACGGCACGTTACTAACCTTTCCAGTGGATGGCGGTCGATCCCATACAGGTAGGACAATGGGGGATCGAGCGTAGAGGGCGTGGGAGCAGAGGATCGCGCACTCTGGAAGCGCAGCTACACCAGATGCAGTGGGTTCAGTCCGTAGGAATGATAGGTAAATAATATAGGGCCACGGAATATAGTATGTTTAGCAATTGCACCGTAGGGCTTAATTGACGTGCTAGGTAGTTTTGTTTGCGTTTTCCATGAACATTCACGAACTTCATACCCCAGTATTTAATTTAAGTTTAGCTTGCGTTAGGGTTACCACA